>VDFB02295032.1:0-82331 GCA_007258455.2 Sequoia sempervirens
TGATCTTCATGACCGGGCACTTTAGACATGTTCTATCTGTGGGTAGACGTGTCGTCGCTTTCAAATGCATCCTATCTGCGGGTAGACGTGTCGCCATTTTTAGATGCATCCTATCTGCGAGTAGACGTATCGACACTTTAGACATGTTCTATCTACGGGTAGACGTTTCACCGCTTTTAGACATGTTCTATCTATGGGTAGACATGTTGCCGCTTTTAGATGCGTCCTATCTGCGGGTAGACGTATCAACACTTTTTGACATATTCTATCCGAGGGTAGACATGTCGCCATTTTTCAACTCTGCGGAGTCCATTTATTAGGGTTTCCTTCATGTGAGAGTTCTTGAAGATGCCTCCCTTGCAGGTCTACAGGCTTGTAAGATGCATTTTGGTGATATAGGTTCTCCTACTTGAGCAGGGGTTTGCTTTTATCACCTCTTTTGTGGTGCGGGTTCTACTCCTAAGCGGGTTTTGCTTTCACCACACGCTTTGTTCATCTCTCTTATCTCTTGCATATACCAGACCAAAGATATGCACCTTCTTCATCCCAAGTATATGTTCCTTCTTTCTTCATCTTTGAATTCTTCTATGTATTACTCGGGGATGACGCATACTATTGAGACAACCTTTCACATCGAGGTCTCTTTCACTTTGCTGACTCGAATCCTTTAGCTTTTCATGCTCTAACGTTGCTATTTGTTGCAAGTTCTTCTTGTCTAATATATTATCTGCTTCCTCGACGGTTCAAGTATACATTTCTAACCTTAATCTTTCTTGACCTACTTTACCAAGCACTCATCAGTGTTAGTGCTCACTAAAGTGGGGGAAAAATGTATAAAAGTGAATTTGCACCCCATGTGCAAATCCCCTTTTTTTCTTTATCCACTTTAGAAAACCAAGTTTGGAGTCTTAATTCCACCTAAGCTTGCTGCTTGCATCACACTTGGTGCCTTTTTTGAGCGTCGGTGGAGGCATTTCTTTCGAGGACGGTCGCATAGTGCACAAACGTCCATGCAGTGCGCAGACATCCCTGACAGAATCTTGTGTCTAGATCCTATAGAAGCATTACACTTCCCATTGGGGGTCGATTTGTAATGCCCTCCTCAGTCGACCAACCTGAATATGGTTGTTTTCTTCCTCATTCCTTCATTTTCAGTCCTTGAACTTGCATTTGGAGGTTGGGGAAGATCTCTTCACCATTTTTGGACTTCATCCACAAGTTTCACATCCTCTTCCAAGCATTATAGTAAAACACTTTACACTTCACAACAGCAACATCAACACTCCATCACGTCGATAGAGCAAGTTTGGGACCACACCATTGCAGCAAAGGCTTGAGTTCCTCTCATTTTCTCCCCCAAGCAGCCTTGAGTGCTCTTGGTGGAGGTGGTAACCTTACCTCTCCTCTCCTTTATCACTTGGTTGAGTAGCATAACACTGTTTTGTAGTGCTTTAAGTGTTATTTACTTCATTTCTACTTCTCTATCTATATGTTTGTTTATGGAGATGGGAACACCAAAATGGGGTTTGACTGAGGCAGGCCCCTATACAGCCCCAAGCATTTCTCTCTCCCTCTTGTGTGTAGGTTTTGAAGACATTTGTTTGGTGGAGGCTTCATCACCCGCACGGTTGTAAGTATTTCCTTTCTTCTACTTACCTTTGTCATTTCTACTTCTTTATCTCAGTTCTATCACTTTCGACTATTCTACTGTATTATGTGGTTTTTAGCATTTAGAGTAGAAGTGGTTATTTACACATTTTCTAAGACATTCTCGCTTTCTGATCCCACGAGACTCCAGTGTGCCTCTAAGATTCCAACGTGCCGCGCTATCGTCCATTTTCTGCACTGACGTCCTTTGGCTGAGAGCTCATCAGTTTGTCCAGAAAATCTCTGTGACCTGCTCTTTTAGAATCTAAAACTTCTGCTGCTATTCCATTGAGGTAATATAGGGCAGTTCGCCCCATGAGGATCTCTAAATGAAGAGAAATCATGAGTAGCGAATCCCCCTATATCACAATATCTAAAAAGGTTCAAAACTCATAACTGTTATAGATGAAAGGATTGCTCAAGTATCTAAGGTGAAGTTAGAACTAGATAAGATAGAAAGTACACTTTCTATGGAGCAGAAGGAAATGGAACGAATTTTGGAGTCTTGGTTGCAATTAAAGGAAATGAAATTGAGCAAGTTAGTGGAAGTTGGGGTTATTCCCAACAACGAAAATTATGTGGAGATTAAAGAATCTATCAAGAACCACATACAAGTCATCAAGACTCTCATCAAAGATATACAACAGGTACAAGAAGATGTCGAAGGACATCGTATTGTCACGGTGAATAGAATTGAAGAGTTGTTGGGGAAACTTCTTGATGACAATTAGACATTCCTCTTGACAAGTGAGATTGTTCAAAATTCAAGGAAGCTATTCAAAAACAAGTGGAAGATGAAGCCTTCTCATTGTATTCAATGGATGCTTTGTGCAATGTATAGTTAACCTTGGACAATCTCAAAATGCATTTGGATAGATGTAAAAAGATTAGTTTTGCTGCAAGGAAGTTCGTCATAAAGTTTCACACTATTATTGATTACACTTTTGGATCAAACGAGACAATAATGCAAGAGATCATGAAGAGATATGAAGATTTCCAAGCCAAGAGAAAGGAACCATAAATCTTTTTGTGTTTCCAGAGATAGATAGTTTTATGCTTTTTATATGCTTTATGTAAATAAGTCTTGACATTTTTACATGTTATTTTGCAAAATATAATTACATGTAAAAATGGAGATGTTCTCCTACATTAATGGACATCAGCTTTGAATAAGTTAATAGTTAGTTAGGGTTTTTCCTAGACTAGCTCTTTTCTCTCATCTATATAAATATGAGAGGGCTCTATTGTATTATGGACCTTTTGTCTTATGCAACGAAGTGTTGCTCATTTGTAAAGCAATTTTGAAACTTTGAGTTCATGTTGTGAAACTATTTTTCAATCAATAAAGAAGGCTAAATTGCATACCAAACTTTGTTTTGGATCAATTTCAACAAAAGTGAATGTTCTTATGTCTCTCACATGAGTTTATATTATTATTGAATTGGATTAGCAGTATTTTATTAATATAGGAGGGCTTTTGAGTTGATTTGTGTAGACTTTGTGCTACACCTTTTGCTTCGAATTATGAGATTGCTGATAATATTGGTGAATGATCTATAAGAATTTGTGCTTATAATTTTTTATGTTGTTCGTGAATCTATTTGTGAAGTATATTGAAGAATTTGTGCTTCATTTGTAACATTGGTTACTTTATTGAAGAATTCTTATTAAAGACTACAAAATGACTTTGTGCTTCCATGAGCCTTCTTGTTACGTATCTTTTATCATACTAGTACTCCTAGACTATGCTTTGACAAGTTAGAAGTATTGGAAATTACTGCTTAGGTTTAATTTAAAGTTGTATTGCATCAAGAAATAGAAATCGTGAAACATTGTAAACATATTCTCTAAAAGAAGAGAGAATCATGAATACATGACACACCCCCATATGATTAGTGTAGTGTACATATTATAAAATTTAGAATAGTTTACTTTAGTTTCAGTAAGCAGTAGGTGTATACACCTAAAAATGGTTTGGATAAATCTGATTAATTAAATACATTTATTTGATTAATTAACCTTTAATTCATCTACTATTAAATAAATAAAATTATCTATTTATATAGTTAATTTCTTTAATTCTTCTATTCTATTTACATTCTTCTAGTTATTCTCTTTTAATTAAATAATCAACTTCAATAGTTTGTATTATTTAATTATTTATTCCCTCTTAATTAAATAAACTAAATCATATAGTCTTATTTAATTATCATTATCCCTCGTCTATTAAATAAACAATTTCAAATATTTGTTTTATTTAATAATTGTTATTTCTTCCAAATATTCCAATTTCCTCTAAATTGAATATTTCCAATTTCCTCTAAATTGAATAAATCCAAATATTCAATTAAAAGCCTTTTTCTACAGCTATTTCCTCATTTCATTCATCATATCCACCAACAAAATTAGATATTTTATATCTAATTAATTCAACTCAACCTTCATGGATAAATTTGGAGACAAATTACAGACAAATTGGAAATCAATTTAGTTGTCTTCTTCCATTGATTCTTCCCATCCTCTGGCTGAATATTTTTGTGGGGAGGAAGAATCCCCATAATCTTCTCAGGCTTCTTCATCTTTCACCATTGAATCTTTCAAATCAAATCCAAACCTTTGCTTTGCTGCCACATCACAAATATGTTGTTGGGAATCTATAAATACGGCCTCTTTCTATAGGAAATGGATCCCAACTTTGTACTTGATCTTACTCTACAAAAATAGCATTAGAACAATTAAGCATTTGAGCATTGAGCAAATATAAAATAGCAAATAGTAATTAGCAATCATAATCATGGCTTTTCATTTAGCTGCATCTTAGTTTACATTAGTTTGTTTTATCATTTTCATGTCATTTTAGGCTACAGTATCATCACCATATCATTTAGAAATCATTACATAGGATTAGATTCCTACATTTTACAATATCTCATTCTCTAGATTGTCATTTTAATAGTCACAGTGCTTACACAATCTGAGAGCCACAGTGATTTAATAAATCTTTGGAGATAGAGAGCAATAGGACGCTTTTAAGAGATTTCATGTTTTAAATAGATTAATTGTTGTTTAAATATCTTTATATAATGGCTTATTAGGTGTGTTTGTTATTCATTTACGTATATTTTACTCACATAAATTGGCGCCCACCGTGGGGCCCAAAAGTCCCATTTTTAACATCTTTTTTCTGAAAAGTGTGCTCACAGGTTTTTGACGTGTTTTGTTTTAGCACAATCGAGAGTTTTTACGGTGCATACGATGGATATTTTAGTGCATCCAATTATTGTTACAGCACATCTGATAGATATTTCAGCGCATATGACTATTGTTATGGCGCATCCAATATTCTATTTCACCATAGTCATGGGGTTTTCTTTTAATGCATTGACCCTTTCTTTTAGCACATTCATCAATTTCTATAGCACATAAAACTATTATTTTAGTGCATTCAAATATTGTTTTAGGGCATATAATAACTATTATAGCGCATCTAACAGTTTTTGCAGAATTTAAAAAAAAATCAAAAATTAATCACTGTTTTCTTTGTTGCAGGTACAAAATACGCTTGTCAAAGACAATTGTTGGAAACACTTATGCCAGTCAAAAAAAAAAATTACAAATTACTAATGGTGTTTGCAGGGATTTAATTTTATTATTTCTTTTCCTTTGGTTAAGATAGTGCATGATCTAGCTTAATTAAAGAAATAGTTTGAACCCCATGTCCATTGTGTTTCGAAAGCAATAGGCTTATGCTTTCCCCTTAACTGGGTGATCAAAATGCTAGACTTGCTATCCTGATTTATTATCACCTTTAGAAGGCCTGTCATAGTGGGAAAAAGTTCTCACCCTGTGGGAACGACCTAAGTGGGAACAACCAAAGCCAGGTTTTCCAACCCACTCTAATCAAAAGTGAATTTGGGGAAACCCACAATTCAATGGAAGTGTGCAAGATAACCATCCCCAAAACCTTTGTTCTAAAGGTTGGGAGGTCTCCTGAAGGAGTTTATCTGTGTCACACCCAATGGAAACCCTTTCTATGAACTTTAGCATAGAATCCAACTGTGTCAGTTTCTGAACACTTTTTATATCACAATAGAAGGGGAGGGAAGAATCTGCCCCCAAGAAACTCACCATATAACTATCAGAGACCCTGGCCAAAAGTGGAGGATTCGACTTTGGTTAAGACTCAGGAAAGGAAAAAACACGGGCACCCTTTAGGGGGTGACAAGGCTGTGTGAGCTGACATAGTTGCAAGTTGTGGGCTATGATATTCTAAGTGACCTTTGAGATAGAAAAGTGCTTGAACTGTATTATCTTGTGTTAAACCTATGGAAATTGAAAGAATCAAACCTGATTCTAGAATACACACTCTTTGTTTAATGTATAAATGTGAAACCAATGTTTACAAACTTGTTGCTATGTGTGTAAAATCATTTCCAAGGAATCATCCAATTAGAGCACCAAAACTCCAAGTTCATAATCAAAATATCCCCAAATCTTTACTGATCAAAAAATTTCACCCTGGAATCAATCTTTTTACTTAGAAAAAGAAAAACAAACGGAAAGAACTATGAAAATACTGACCACTTCTAGATTAGCACAACCAACCTTTATTTCAACGCATTTACCTTATTTAAACAATGCATTAAAACTTTGTTTCAACGCATCTGTCCTGCTTTACAACGCATCCATACAGTCTATCAATGCATTTACCCAGTATTTTAGTGCAACCAATCTCTGTTACAACACATATACCCAGTCTTTCAGCGCATCTGATAGATATTTCAGCACATCATCCTATTTTATAGTGCATATACCCAGTTTGTCAGCTCATTCAATTAGTTTACCAATGCATTCACACTCTGTTTTAGTGCATCTAAGGTCTGTTTTAGCACATCCATGGAATTGAAAACCAGAGAGTTAGTTTTACCCCCTATCAAATAGTTCACATCAAAATTTTATTTTTTATCAAAACAAAAACATTTTCTCAGTCAAACCAGTGTCTTAAACTTGCAAAAATAGGACCTTACAAACCAATTCTTCCAAATTAAACCAAGATCTTACACTTTTAAAGTGACTTATCATCAAACATAACTCTTGATTATTAAGTTAAGTTTCATTATCAAGATCAGTCATCCTACAATCACGAAATGAAACGGTATAAAAAAAACAGAAAAATATAACTTAGTCTCATCAATAGAATTTATCATTCTATTTGACTTAGTTATTATCTTTGGCACTACTTCACAAAAGGATCAAAGTTTAGTGAAAACCCTAACACTTATATGCCCATTTTAACAAGGTTACAAAGATAAAAACTCCTAGAAAAAGAAATTGAATCTCTAAATATCATGGCTGAAGAAAATATATTTCATAGATTACATCAATCCAAACCTAAGGATATAACTGATGAGGACATCCAAACTGCACAACAAGATCCTAACTTCCACCAATTCATGGAAAAAGTTTTGGAAAAGGATGGAGAAAAATGCCTTTTAATGCTAGCTGAATTAGGTGCGAAAATTCCAAAGGACTTTGACGTTAATCGACTAAAAGAAGCACCTATAAGAGCTTAAACTAAACCATAAAACACAGATCAAGTGACTTCCCTAACACATCAAATGCAAAACTTGCAACAACAACTTCAAGATATTCAAAAAGGGACCGCGAGAAGGTACTCGTTATAGGAAATTTGTCCCTATCCTTTTGATCCAAGTGTGGACATTATACCATTTCCTAAACATTGTGAATTCCCAAAATACAAAAAATACAATGGTAAAATTGACCCAATAGATCATGTGAGGGAATTTAGAACCATGAGTTTAGAATTTGCACAAGAGGAAACTTATTTGATGAGGTTGTTTCCAAGAAGTTTAGGAGGTCAATGTATGGAATGGTTCTCTAAACTACAAATAGGAATTCAATCTTTTGAGGAACTAGTCAACAAGTTTATCTAACAATACTCCTATAATATTCAACATGAGATAACAATAAAGGATCTTTACAATACAAAAAAAAAGGTGAAACATTCCTCTCATTTCTACAACGATGGCAAAGGTTGTTTGCTAGGTATCCTCATTCTATACCTGAAGAGAAAAAGATGGAACTATTCATTGACAACCTAACTGATCGGATGATCTACAGGCTTGAACTACAATGCCCACCTACATTTGAAAAAGTGATTGAAAATGGGCTCAAGATCGAAGAAGCCTTGGCCAAGAGAGGGGAAATAAAAATCTACAATGAAGAATCAAATAATACAAACTCCTTGAATCATTATAATAACAATGATAAACCAAAGTTTTGGCAAAAGAATAGAAATACTAGTAATAATGATGTTGCAAATGAAACACAAAATGTGAAACCGATATTTAATTTGACTGAAACTACTGCAAAGACCAATCAAAACAATGACCAAAACATCAATCAAAACAACAATCTGAACAATGGTGAATCTAAACCGCAATCATATCAAAATCCATCAAATCGAAGAAGATTCACATTGTTGGGACAAACACTAGAATCGACAATGAGAGAACTTCTTACACATAGAATTATCACATTACCTGAAGCAAGAAATTGGAACCAAGAGTAAAGCCATCTTGGTGGAATGATACAGACTACTGTGACTTCCATAAAAATAAAGGACACAAAACAAACGATTGTATGCAGTTGAAACATCTAGTACAAGATTTGATTAACAAGACAGTATTCGTAGAAGGACATCAACTAAACAATGATCATAGTGCATTTAAAAATCCTTTACCAAATTATGAAAAGGGATAATCTTCTTCTGCAAACAATAAAGGTAAAAATGTAAACTACATTTATAACACTATTCATTGTATTTTTGCAGTTGAGAATAATGGTGTCATTGATAATCAAACTGATAACGTGGGAATCAATGACATCATACCAATAAATCCATCATCAAACATGGTCACATCCAACAATCAAATTAATGCCATAAAAATTAGGGAAAAGAAAGATTACCAACCAGTCAACGTGACAACAAGGGGGCAATCTAAAGTAATATTGAAAGGAGTTTCATCTAAAACCACTGCTACCCCTTCAAATCAGTACAACATAGTCGATCAACTATAGAAAATACTAGCCCAAATATCAATATTAGAACTCCTTAAAATCTCACCATCTCATAAGGAGGTTTTGGAACAAGCTCCTGTTGCCACCACAGTACCCAATAATCTGGAAGTTTGCCAATTCCAAGCTATGGTGGGACACTTACTGCCTATCATTTTCTGAACAAGATGATGTATCACTTACTCATCCGCACAATGTGGCCCTTCACATTGAATTCTTAATCCACAAACACCGTGTTAAACGTGTCCTAATAGATGGTGGAGCTGGTTTAAACATTTGCACTTTAAAACTAATATGTGCACTAGGATATTCTAATAATGCTATTGATGCTAGAAGAAAAATCACAATAAAAGCCTATGACGAAGAAGATAGATCCTCCAAGGGATTGATCGTGTTGCCTATTCAAGTAGGACCAATTGTGAAGAATATAGTTTTCCAAGTGTTAGACAAAGAGCTGACATATAATATACTCTTGGGACATCCTTGGATTCACGAAATGCAAGCAGTGCCTTCAACTTATCATCAGTGCTTAAAGTTTCTTGTCAATGGACAAGAAGTCACTATTTCAACTGACTACAACAATCCCCAATATCATAACATGCTTAAAACAGCTCAAGACACTTTTGTGCCCCATAATAGGGGAGCAAACACTTATAGTTCATCCAACAGTGAAAGGCAACTAAACGTTGTATCTAAATGGGTTGAGAAAAAGGACCAATCAAAAGATACCATTGTTGCTAACTACACTCCATCAAACAATAAAGGTCAACTAGATTATCTATCATAGAAATTCAAGGAAAAGATCCATTTAAAATACAAAGGCATGGGAGAGTATTCCATAGAGCAATCTTTATGTCTTTCACAACTGTTGCCATCTTCAAAATCATATGGGCAGCTGTCAACATTAACACAACAATCATCACAACCGACCACGATTTTGGATGATAGATTTGTAAAGGAAAGTACTTTAGAAGGTGAATTTGAGGATAAGGCCATCCTCAATTGGCTCTACAAAGATGAGGAAGCATCTACATCGGAAACTATCAGCATAAAGACAAATCAATATGGAAAGGGAAAAATAATATTAGAGAAAATGGGGTATGAAAGACAAGGACCTATTGGAAAAGGAAAAGAAGGCATTGTAGAACCCATCCAACCTCTCACACTTCATTCAAAAGAAAAAATAGGACTAGGTTATACAGAGGAAACAAAAGAAGAAATCACTCATAGAGTTGTTGAAAGAATCCTTCAAATGCGGGTAGTTCTAAAACAAATTGCAATGAGTATGAGTGGGATTCTTTATCTGAAGCATCATACAAAGACATAAAAATTGATGTCATAAAAGAGTGTGCACCCACACGTGAGGAGGGACAAAGCTCAGGGACTAGACCCCTTGTGTTTGGATCACAAAATATTGATGACTCAAGTGAGGATGGACAGATATCGAGTGAGATAGATGACTTGGAGGAGAGTAATATCATAGACCTTGACATTGCTATTGACAACCTTGACAACATGGCTATCAAAACCCTCACTATCATTGACCTTAGCCAATCTGATGACCTTTTACCCTTAATACATCCTAAACTTATCAAATGGGAACCGACTGAACCTATCGATGTACCTATCTTTGCGAATGATGATGTTATCATTAATTTCCTTTGTTGTGAAAAACTTGACACAAGTTCTAATCATAGATCTCATAATGACACTTTGAGTCAGGAGGGTGTCAAATCTTTCAATTGTAAAATTGAAAATAGGAATAATGGGCCTAATAGTGAAAACCATTTAACGGCAGCATTAGATCTCAAAAAAGTAAAAATAAAGAACACATCTGATGGTGAAAACCTCTCTAAGGCACCAAACAATGGGAGATTTGACACCCTTCTAGAACATTATCATGAAAGATCATTAGTATTGGTGGAGCCTACACAGTCTATCAATCTAGACACAACATAAAAAGCAAAAACTCTACATCTGGCAACATATATGATTGAACAAGAAAATCCTAAATTCACTAAGCTCTTTGAGGACATATGCATTAACTTTGCTTGGTCTTAGTCTAATATGCCAAGTTTAGACCCATATCTTCTAATGCATCATTTCTCTCTACCATCTAGAATAAAACATGTGAAGCAAAAACTCAGAAAAATGCATCCACATATCACCTTATTGGTAAAAGCAGAACTGAAGAAGTTGTTAGATGCAGGATTCATTAGATCTATTGATTATGCTCAGTGGATTTCTAATATTGTACCAATTTCTAAATCAGATGGTAGTATCAAAATATGTACTACTTCAAAGATCTCAACAAGGCATGCCCAAAGGATGATTTTTCCTTTGCCAAACATTGACATTATTGTAGACTTAACAGAAGGACACGCCATATTATCACTAATGGATGGCTTCTCAAGTTACAACCAAACTAAAATAGCACCAGAAGATCAGGAGAAAACAACATTCAAATGTCCATGGGGAACATTCTATTGGAACGTCATGCCCTTTGGGTTGAAAAACGCAGGGGCTACATATTAGCGAGCAATGACCACTATTTCCATGACATAATGCATACCTTTATGGAGGATTATGTGGATGATATATTAGCAAATTCATATACTAGAGAAGGGCATCTAGAGATCCTGGACAAAATATTTACTAGATTAGAGAAGTTTAATGTCAAATTAAATCCTAAGAAATGTGTGTTCGGTGTTACATCAGCAAAGCTTCTAGGATACATAGTTTCAGAAAAGGGTATCAAAGTGGATCCCGCCAAGGTCAAGGCCATAATGGAAATTCCACCTCCTAAGAATATTAGTCAATTACGGTCTCTATAGGGTAGGTTACAATCAAGCAAGAGGTTTATCTCCCAATTAGCAAACAAAATCCATCCCTTCATTCATTTTCTACATAAGAATGTCTCTTTCAAATGGGATCAAGGATGTGAAACAACTTTCAATCAAATAAAGCAATATTTGATGTCACCACCTATACTAATGCCACCTACAAAAGAGACACCATTATTACTATACATTGCAACAACTGAGATTTCTTTGGGCGCTCTATTAGTACAAGAGGATCCTGTGGGAAAGGAACAGGCTATCTATTATATCAGCAAGACTTTGAATGGTTATGAGATAAATTACATCTTCATTGAGAAAGCTTGTTTGGCAGTGGTATTTTCTACTCAGTATTTGCGGCATTACATGTTAACCCACACAATCAAAATCATGGAAAAGATTGATCCATTCAAGTATTTACTTGACAAGGCTGCCCTAACAGGAAGACTGGCCAAGTGGGTCATGATCTTGAGTGAATTTGATATCCAATATGTTGATCAAAGAGCCATCAAGGGCTAGGTGATAGCCGATTAGTTAGTTGAAGCCCCACTACCAGATAATTTTCCAATGAGCATTGAGTTTCCTGATGCAGACATTCTTACTATGACAACACAACAATGGATGCTTTATTTTGATGGGTCCTACACACAACGTGGGTCAGGTGTGGGAATTATGTTTGTTACACCTCAAGGACATACCATCCCAAAGTCTTATAGACTCATGTTTCCATGTACAAATTGTTACCTGATTTTTAGCTTTCAGCTGAAATCAGGTTTAGTGTTTATTCTGTTGTGTTGTTCGTTTAAACATTTAAAAGATAAACCAGAAATCTGCTAATTTCAATATGCATGGAAGAGTGATTGTCAAATGAAACAAATTACATTTTTTCATTCCAATGTTGCAATTACAATAAATGAGAAAAAGAATCATAGATATACAAATGTAATCTTTTATTGATAATCCTAAAGTGTACATGTCCCTCACAAGCCAAGGGACTAACTTTACTTATTCCATGAAAATATGAAAACAATTTATACATGAATAAGTAAAAATAAATAATATGCATATAAATGAAGACCAATCATTGCCTGAGAATAACTAGTTACAAAGTTGCTCGATTTCCTTGTTGTTGCTACCCCAAGCTGATTATGTCCTCCCCAGCTCCATAGTGCTCCTAGCTCCTGCATCTGAAAAGACAATGATATTAGAGGGAGGCTCTAAGCAATGAAATATCTCAATCCTTATGTACACACCTAGCTATGCATCTATAAACTGATCCATAAGTGCATAAAATAAGCATGCAAACCTTGGATGTCCTGGAAAATAGTAGTCATCAAACCCATCCAACATATGCATTTATTTTCTAACTGTTTGCTTCATGTGCAAATTTACTACAAGTTTGGTTACTGTTTTGATTCAGATTAAATACAACATGTGGGGTAAATGTGGCTCCCACGAGGGTAGAGCCCAACATGCTTTGAAATGAAAAGGAAATTGAGCAACTTGATCAAAGATTTATCTGTTATCAATGCATTAAATCAATATGGAATCACACAAGTTGATCAACTTTCATTATCAGATTCAAAAGATGCAACACATTTTGTTGGATATGTCTTTCAATCTTCTTAAGTGAACCCTTGATCCATTTTATAAAAAGAAGTGACTTCATAGATGCATCAAGTTCAATTATGCATCTCTTAAACAATGAGGAAGCATTTCAAGATGTTGCCAATCCCCTCTCACTATAACCCTATTGGACAACCACACATCACATAGGAAGGTGAGCTTTCAGGTCACCCACATAGGTGACATGGGGTTGTCCAATAAAATTAAAATGAGGAGACAGTGTGTATTTATTACACATAACCAGAAAGAGAGCAATGGTTGAGTCAAGGTCGTGATACAAGAACAAAGGACAACACCTTTGTAAGAGCTACAGGAGGCAAATGGAATTGATAATGTTCATTCATAGGTGTACTTGTGAAATGAATGCAATAAGTGAAGGTCATTGTCATTGATAAGGACAATAAACAATGCATGCTAAAATGGTCTCATGAAGGACAACAATAATAAATGTATGCTACATGACAGCAGGGGTAGTTACTACATTCAAAAAATGGAGCAAATGAGCCATATTTCACCTTGTTGGTGAATAATGAACTATGACTTGATCCATGCAATGAAGAGTACAACCAACCAACAACAAAGATTAGCTGCATATACAACAAAGAAATTACAAGTTGAAAAGTATGGGGGAGTACTCAAAACAGAGCATAATTTTTTTTCATGGAAAAGAAACATGGCCACCTATTTTCAAAATATTCCTATGAAATCATGGCCCGAAAGAGTGAAAGGAGAAAATCAAAGAATCCATGACTTGTTGCCCTCATAAGTGAGATAAATGAAAGTTATATGTTGCCTTCTAGATTGAGAATATGATAAGCTTGAAAGCATTCCAAGCATGTCAAAAAGGACAGCAACAAAAAAAACAAAATCTGAAGTTGCACAAGGCTCTATTCAAGGCCTTCTCAATCAAACATTAGACAAACAAGCTTGCCAGATAACATTCAATGCATGATGGTTTAAGGAAAGGTACAAAAGGAAAAGACATTCAAGAAAAATCAACTCTAGTTGACAAATATATGTATATTATGAACATGCCATTACAAGGAGTCATGACAGTAATGAACCCTCATATGATGTTATCAAGATACAATTGCTATGTCATAACACAAGGAACAGGGGTCTGCTATTCTCTATACTGAATCATTAACTTATGTTAATGATTGAGAAAGTTTCCAAATGGTTTCCTCTAGAAATGATTCCTCTAAGCATAGACAAAGGATTCAAAGAAGAGCACTGATATTAAATATGGCAGTGGTCTTGATTGAAATAGAGGAGCTCATGAAATTCAATTATTGAAACCATCATGAATCATGGTGCTTTAAGTAGCAGTGCAATGGCATTGAATCATCTGACAACCATTGTCATTTGCAGGACAACACTTTCTTGTGTAATAGTTGACAAGGATATCTTTGTTTCAACTGATGAATCTCATGAAATGTCATTCACATTATAATATCTTGCACACATTTTATCTCATAAAATGCAGAAGATAACAAAGGGTGGATATCATGAGGGCAAAGTGCAAAAGATAAAGGAAAGAATGTTATGTGCCTTTTATGTGTTAGTATCCCTAAAGGCTGAGGTGGGAAATGCTTGAAAAAGGTAAAGTCATAAAATGGTAGGCTCGGTTGAAGTGTATTTTATCATTATGACAACATGCATCCATATCAAAATCCATGACAACAAAAGAGAAATTACAGTGATGAGACAAAATTAGGGCAATTATCATCATGAAAGAGTCATGAGGGGTGGCCACACACATTAACAATTCAAGTTGCAAAGGCAGGCAAAAAGGAGGACATGACTAGTATCACAGTCCAATGTTTATGAACAGCTAGTAGACCTGCCTTAAGTGATTGGTCACAAAGCATGCTTAATGGTAATGTTTGCATGTTAAAGAGAAATCAAAGGAGAAAAGAACCCAGCAAAGGGAGTGCATTTCATTATTGGTTTCTTGCATTCTAATTCAAGTCTATATTCATGATTCATTTCATAGTGAACATCATCAGTAAGTGAAAAGCATAGTTTAAAGTTCAAACATTGTGAACATCTACTACAATGAAGACAGTAAGCTACCGATTTATCTTCATTTTGCCTATGCACTCGAAGGACAGTCAAGCATAAATGACTTATGAGGTAATCCATTATACTTATCATGGTGCCAAATTCTCATATTTGTGGTGTTTTGTCAAAAAAATTGAGGCATCAAAAGGGGGTTACCATGAGTGTTGTGAACATGAAGAGGTATCATCAACAAAGGAAGAGTATGGTACTCTCAAAAGAAGTGTCGAATGCAGAAGTTATTCACAGTGACAACCCACTTTGGGGTTATGTGTTTTAAAGGCATTCTATAGAAAGGAAGTGCAATGCAAAACCAATTTAGATGCTCACTGGAAAAAGGCACATTTTGCTACAAGTTGGGGATTTCATTGTACCCACACTGTGCAATGACATTGAATGATTTTTTGCAACAAAATTTGAAGTTGCTTGTCAAATTGAAAAAAAAAAATATACCCATATGGGTTCACCATGAAAATCTGATATAGAAATGGAAAAATGGAGAATTTCCTACTGGAATCAGAAAGACGAAAGTCATTTCATGTATTATGACAGGTCGTGGTTAAGATTGACCTTTTTTTATAAAATGTGGAAAACCCACATGGGGTTTCAAAAAATGGAGCCACATTGCTATTTTCTACAAAAAAATGGAATGAACTTACAAAATCATCTACATTTTTTGCAACAAATATGAACTTTTCAAAGAAAATCAAGATACCCACTTGGGTTCTTTAACAAATAGTTATAGATTCATAGAAATATCATGCTACAAAAAACCCAACACAGGGTTTTACAATTAAAATTCAAAATGAAGCAGAAATCATGAATGTAGAAAAACCCAGTTTGCAAAAATGGAGGTTGAGTTCACAACAAGTCATTTCCTTCTACATATCAAGAAACCCATTTGGTTTGTTAAAAATTTGTCAAATACAGAGAAAAAATCAAAAGACAGCATGAGGATTTTCAAAAGTGAAGCCGAGCTACATAAAAGACACTTTTTCTGTTCATGGCCGCGGCCAATGAGTCATTCTTTTCATGAAAACAACATAATATGTTGAGTTCACTTCATGTAATCCAAACCACATAAAGGAAATGGACATTCTTTGCTTTATTCATCAAGCTGGAAGCCCGAAAATGAGTTATTCTTGCTCTGTTTACCCAAAAATCAGAATGCAATAAGTTTGGCGAGGCTTACCTGGAGCTTTTTTGCTCATTGTTTGCAATATTCAAAACCTTTCTTCCCACAAAGAGCTTCAATCAAAATTTATCATGGAAACTGAAGGCAGTATGATAATAACAGAAGAGAAAAATGGCACACAAAGTGGTTAGGAAATGTTACAGGTTGCGCTTGAAATGCATGAGATGGCATCTAAAAAAGGTGGAAAATTCAAATTTTGTGCAACATTTACAATTTACCTATTGTTCCTTGCATTTTTATCAAAAAAATTCAAGAATCGGCCAAGAAATGTACCATTTTATGTGTCTTCTTCAAACCCCATGGTGACAGAGCCTTGCTTCAGATTTTCCAAGCAACCAAATGATGTTTTTTTATTATTTGGGCATTTAATGATTAGGGTTTGACCCTATTCGATGGGATGGGATTTTCTTCCCATGTTTTTAAAATAAAAAAACATGCGTTAATGCATGGGGGCCAAAATTCATGTTTATTAACTTAGGCATTCTTGCCTTAAGTTATTTTCCCCTTGCTAAAAACATTGTGCCTTTTCAAAATGTTGCTAAGTGTTTCAAGCAGCCTATGGAGTGTGCCAAATCAGGTCATGCCTTTGACCTTTTGATTATGAATGCCTTAGTGGCTTGTGACTTGGAATATGCTTTCCAAGGAATTTGGAGGTCAACCTTTTGGCCAAGTATTTTGGAGACTATGATGCCTTTGCAAACATGTGTATTGCCATGTGTGAGTAAAATGTAGAGTGTGATAGGTTGATATAGTCAAGTTCCTTAGAAACTTTTGAAGGCTTTTAAATAAGATATTATATGTTGCATTTGTTTCCAACTTTTGAAGATATCATGTAAGTGATTTGAAAATCACTTTTAGTTTGCTTTTAAATGAAAATGTAATACATATTAATGGTGGGGTCCCTTATCTTGTGCTTGAATTGTAAAGTGACTTGTTAAGTGATGTTTTATGAATCACTTAAACAAGGTCATTATCTTTAATGTTTTTAAAGCCATGTGTTTTCAAAAACACACATATTGCATGATGGAGAATGTGGTCAAGCCTTGTATGAGGACCAATTATGACTTGTAGAGGTGAGGAATGTGTGGGTTGTTGTTCTGACTAAATTTGGAGGAAGGGAAGTTGTTTGGAGGCATTTTTTGTCACATTTTTGGTGTGACTATTGACTTGGTTTATCTTTTCTTCATGTGGAGGACAATTTGGAGAGGTTCTAGAAGGTTCTTTTTGTCCTTTTCTGTTGTATCTGTAGACATGCAAATTTTACATTATGCATTCGATCGGATTCAGTCAAATTAGCTCTTACATTAGGCAAATTCATCACTTTAAACCATTCATTAAATAATATCATAAACATTATCATTCAACCTTCATCTTGCATCATCCACTTAATTAAATAAATCAGGACTTTATTTAAATCAAATCCTAAATCATATTCCATCATTTTCTGATTTAAATAAATCAAATATCAAAGTCCAAAAAGTCAAATCATCTAATTAGCATTAATCGACATAATCATCAATCTAATCCTGGTCTAAGGTTAATCACATCCCACTTGCATTATCTAGATCTAGCCACTTGCACAATAAATCAATTTTATTGATTTATTAAAACATCATTTTCTCTCAACATGACAAGTCAAATAGGGCATTTATGGCTCTTCTTTCTTGTCCCCCTCTCAAAATTTATTGCAAATTTGAATTCAAAATTTCCCCCTCTTGGGCACTCTTCCCAAATCTTGCACATGCATCAACTAATCACCACTTGACAAGTGTCCTTCTATCATTGGCAGAATCTTAGTCCCACATTGTTCCCTCTTCAACACTCAGCATTTGAAAATCTTTAAATACAAGCTTCATCTTTGAGCAAATCCTCCACAATCTCTTCACAATTTCATGCAAGGTTACTCTCTTCATTTGAGATTTGATCTTGTTCATCATCAATCCATCATCTCCATTTGCATTTTATCATTTGAGCTTTTTATCAAGGGTTGGGAAAGGGTCACTAGCACACATGTGACACCAATCCAACATGGAATAAGTGTTTATCTTGCTTTTAAAATGTCTTCTTGATGCTGTTTTTGTTACTTGTGGCATTTCTTTAGCATAGATATTCTATTTCATGGAGGTATTTGCAGATTTGTGTGTTTAGACTAACATTTCTAATGAGTATTTGAAGTGGTCTTACATTGCAGATTTTGGGTACTTCATCTTGGCGCTAGAAGGAGGGCATACATCGTTACCCTTGGCAAGCATATGCATTCATTTCACATTTGTTACAGCTCTGACCATTGACAAGCATTATGCATTAAGCAATATGTGTTGAATAGTGTTTCTAAAATCATGTAGAGCATTTGTCGTGCCATTATCTGTGCATGTTCTATTCTTCTATTTGCATCTTTGTTTTAAAGATTTGGAGTTATCATTGTTTCTTCAGTTTCTGATATTAGATTTGTGAGAAACCCACTGTTTCCTCACATCAAATCTGTTAGTTTTACTTGTTGTGCAGTTTTAAATGAATATGGACTGAATGTTTCATTAGTTGTGGCCCCATCATCGTCCTTGTTAGAGTAATCGGCTGTGTTAAATGAGATTCTGTTGTAGACAGCTATGCTGTTAATTTCATCAGAAATTAATACGCCTAGATGTCCAAATGCCCAGATTTTAGCTAGCAAGCCCCCAGATGCAGACCACTGCCAAACCCTGAGCTCGAATCCTTGCCTTATACAAAATCAAAGCTAAGCTTCGATCAAAATGCCAATCTTTGTCAAGTAATGAATGATTTGATCCGCCATTATATTTCTTGAAGGACGCTCTTTATTCTGCTGCAACTTTGGGGAACTTTGACTGAATGGCGCACTTTTTTTTTTTTCAAATCACTCAATTCTTTTTGTTTGGTCAGATATTAATTGATAGTGACTGGTAAAACTTTCGTCTGCATTTGAATATAATCTTCATTATGCGCAGATATCTAGCTGCTAGCCTTTAATCAATCGCATGCATTGAATCCCATGATATTTTCTTTATTATGCACAGATATAATGTTGAATGGGTGCTTCATAAAGGATCTGATTGTTTTGTAAATTGTGCTGTCAACATTTTGATCATCTTCTAATAGTGATTGCGCTATCATAAACATTTGTTTTGTTCACGGGCATTTAAGTATATGGCATCCATTTTATGTTGAATGAATTCTACGCCTGACAAATGCATTTGTTCAAAAATTTCTGAAGACTTTTCTCTTTTTTTTGCGTATCCTGCAAATTGCAAAATTACTGCACTTTATGGGATCACATTTCTTTGAGGTAGTCTTGAAAATAGTTCACGTGCCTTTTCTAGGCATCCACAGTCTTGTCGGCCAGGATAGTTGCAATTACAATATCTAACAAAATCTGTTTTGTGAAAAATACTGCAGGAAATGTCTATATCTGTTTTGTGCGCAGCAAGGAGGATGTTGGAAAGACTATGAAATTCACAGTTAACGCGCCTTGTCCATACTTCCACACCAGACTGTCAAACAGTTCACGCGTTTTATCTTTGTTTCTATATTGATAGACATTTCACACATCTTGCTTTTGCAGTAAAACTTCGAGACAGTTCAAGCGCATTGTCTCTGGCTATTCTTTCATAGCCTTGCATTTGCTAGAAAGTCTTTATCTGTAATAGACTGATTCGTTTGTTATTCGCGTTGATTGTTGTCTTACTCATTTGGAATGCTTTAACTGCTACTGATATCGCCATTTCTTTTGCGTTGATGTGTGGTGGGGTAGATACTACAAAAGGCTGCATTGAAAAGTAAAATAAAAAAATAAACAGCTGTGTGTGATATTCATGGGTTTGGGTACCAAGTAAGATCTGCGCACAGGGATCATAAAATCACTTTGTCAGTAAAGAAACAACTCTTTGTCTGCGCCATAAATCTCAAAACAGCAAGTGAAGGCAGGCCACATGCAACCCATATCGTAATAAATGTATCTTCTGCCATCTCTTTAATCAATAAGCGGTGGTGTAGGTCAGAAATAGTGTTGTCCTCTATGTTTTCTGCTCGGGGGCTGTGGAGGCAACGGATAAATTACGTTCACTCCATTCTTTGAAGTTTCTCATGGCTGGCGAGTGAGAGGTTACATCATTCAGGAACGTGAATTTTGAATCATATATGATTGTCTATATCTGTCAGGTTATAGGCGGTCTGCAGACACTCGTTGTGATCTTATAAAACTTCATTCAAATCAGATATTAGAGCTACGTGTGGGAGAAAGTCAGAAGAGAAAATCTATATCAAATCTGCCTGGCGCCAACAAATCAAAAGACTTAATTCAGAGATAGTTGTCAAGTCAAAAACAAGTTGAATAGACTTATTCTTGATAAGAACAGCTAGAACATTACATATGCTCTCTTTATTGACAAAAAGGACAGGGGAATGCATGTTGACCTTGTCCTTGAGGAATTAACATTTGGTTTGTTGGCATTAGATTTCACCTTAAAGTTCAAATTTTGTCCCTCCAACTTGCATGTAGCTTGTCTTGTTTTGATGGACTATTGAAAAATATTTTCTTCACACGGATCACTTAAAATTTATTTAAGTTTTCTTTTCTTTTGCAATGAGAAATAAACCAACTAAAGTGAGATTTTTTTCATTAACATTTTGGCATTACTAATTCTTGCATCTGTTTCTTATTTTGGCACAGGATATTTTTCATTTCATCTCAAATATATGGAAACAAAACGAAGGAGGAGCATTTTTGTTCATGCAAAGAACTTGCGAAATCGAAGCCTAGGAAACAATCTTTGGAAAACTCTTGAGTTGAAGGTTGATTTCGAAATCAAGCAAAATCGAAGGCAAGATTGGAGGGTGAAGAAAATCGGACATTGAACTTTAAAACTTACAAAAGCATTTCTTAATGCTTATTGAAACAACCTAGAGCGTCCATTTATTGGTTTAATTTTCTGTTTAGGCCAACTAGATAATTGATTTGATCTTTCAAAATTAGGCTAAAATTGAACCTTACAAAATTATTAGTTTTTTGATTTTGGACTAAAATTGGACAAGCAATCCTCACACTTCATTTTGATGCTTAAAACGAAATCACGATTGCTTTGAAGGCTATAAAATGAACAAGTGCTTAAATTGTGTGATGTTGTATTTTGAATGCGTATCCTCTCCCCTTGCGCTTCGTGCGATCTAGGGTGCAAGAGAAACTCTCAAAATACATTTTATTGCTTTGAAACACTTCAATTTGGGCTTAAAAAATTGAACATCTTGTGCGAGTGTGAGTAGGGGCATTTTCGCGTACATTCTCTTTCTTTGTGCCATCAAAGATCGATCGAGTTACGGATTGTGTCTTTGCTCGCTTTTGTTTATCTTAGAGGGCGCCTTGGGAAAAGTACTCACCCAAGCGACGACTCAACGGTAACACTCTAAAGCCAAGAGTATTTCCAGCCGGGATATAAATGAGGATTTTGGTTAAACGCCATAATCAGCGGTTGCTCCGACAAGATGGATCCGAAGGGGACTCTTGCCACGTTGGTCAACTCTCTGAAAGTCCTTACTAGAACCCATGCTAGAATTTGCCAAAATCCTTAATCTATTTGTTGGTGCAAGAACGGTCATTCGGCCGCCCCACAATTTACGCTTTAGTAGAGATGGAAAGCATGCCATGGGAGTTTCATGGGTGTTGGTGCTTGGCTGCCCCGTGATAAGTGAGTGCCGTGGAGGGAGCTGGGGTCAAGCATCTAACCATCCGCTAAAAGTAGGTGTAGCTGGACTTGTCCAAGTGGGGACTCAACAAACATTGTCTATCACATCCATAGGGCTTGTAATTATTCTTTGTTTGAAAACACGTGTGTATTCGAAAACATTTTGCAAACAAACATTCAACATGATTCTCAAAATTTCAAACCCTCTTGAAGACAAATATCATTGACTCAATCCATATGTTACTGCTTTCCCTGGTTCACGCCTTAGAGGTTCCTAAGCATTGGATTATACCTCAATTTGTCTTCTTGAGTAAACAATAGGAAAACCCTTGCCTTAAGTTCATTGAATTTCCACATAAAATATCTTGTGGGGTTTAAGGAAATTAAGACATTGGACATCTTAGTTTGAAACATAATCAAGTGGTTGTTTTTGGTAAAAAGAATACATTAAGCAAAGATAACGAATTGGACCCCACACATGTGCTTGATATATCTTGGTCATATTGGTCTTTTGATTGCTCTTAGAGAAAAGTGTGTTCTTCAATACCTTGGCCTAGTAAACAAAGTCTCTCTAAGTCTCTTAGGATCAAAATCAAACACTTCATTCACCTCAAACATTTATCAACATCATCCCACAAACAACTTTAGAGCTTTGAAAACGTCATTACCTAGACTTGGGTACATTTCCAAACCAAATCAAAATCATTTGTTTAGTTAGGTGTGTTTGGATGAATCCTTCCACGCACACTTAGTTAAATTATCACCTCTTTGAACAAGTTCATCCTAAGATAACATCCAACATTTTAGGGTTTACAAGTTCATTATCCACATCAAACAATCAAAATCAAGCCCTAAGTCTAGCATTGATCCAAAGTTCTTAAACGTTCATCACTCATATCATTCACCTTTCATCCTCAATCTCGCCATTGGTCCTAAGAACCTTAGAGGTCACTTTCATAACAAGGTCAAAACACAAGAGGAACATGGAATATACACTTGATCCATACATCTTGGGTAATCCAAATCAGTTGAAACTTCAAAGCCTTGCAATGCCTATCAATTATCAAATTCCATACATGGGATCATTACCTTCGACAAATGTCAATGGTACAACAAGTGTGAGTATGCCCAAGTCAAAGTTTGGAACACATTTCCCAATGATAGATCTAAGTCCAAACCTAAAAATCCACCAGTCGAATAATTAATGCGTGAACCTTGAAACAAACAACGTCATTCCACCAAATCCCTACAAACCAAATGTGGGTGTACCAAGTGCAAGTTTTCGAAACATGAATCCTAACTCAGAAACCTTTGGAAAAATGATTCCCAATGCCAACATTGTTCATCCCATCATCCCAAATCAGAACATTATCCAAAGTCAATTTTCCCATAATCCCATTCAAAAACTGCAAGTAGGCATCCCAAATCCGCTTAAACAAAAGCCAAATCAACTATCTCAAGTGAGTCAAGATCAAAATCAAGAACAAATTTGGCAAGATCAAATTGCGGAACTTTCCAAAATAGTTGAGGCATTGCGCCAAGGGAAATCTCCACCACCATTACCCACATCATTCCTTGGTTTAGGGCTTCCCCCTTTACCTAACACCAATCACGCCATCCAAATCAATCCACCTAACATCAATCAAACCATCACGTCAAATCCTTCGAATATACCATCGACATCGCACCAACAGATGGTATCTAATCAAACAACATTGATCCCAAATCGAAATACGATCTCCCAAGGACCTATCACCTCAGTCATTCCAACCATCACTATCCCTTCAATCATTCCAACCACCACTATCACGCCCATCACATCTCAACCCCCCACTACCATGATCGCTCCGAGCATATCTCAAACACTTGTCACTACATCCAACATGATTTCGAATCCACCACCACCCCCACCACCAACAATTTCCACCACATCAAACCAGTTCAACGTGACATTACAAGTTGCTTTTCAAAAGGGATACCAACAATATCTAGCCATGCAACAAGCAACACAAGCTCAAAGTGTGAAACAATCCTCTCAAGTTGCCCAAGCCTCTCAAGCTACCCAACCAACACGAGCACAATCACAAAAGATGACAACTATTCAAAACAAGGATCAAGATCAATCCATCACTGAGCACACATTTACTTCATCCAATGATCGAATCGACATATGTCAAGAGTCACTTTTAAATAATGATCAAAATCCACCAACAAAACTTGATAATGAGCCAATTCAAGAAATATCAACATCACTTGACTCTATGGTCGAAGACATTCACAAGCTCTCCACCGCAATTGTCGAAAACAATGATCAAAACCTCTCCATCAAGGAGCACATTGAGGATGTATCTACACAATCCGATGATCAATTTACCATACATCAAGAGCCACTTTTTAGTGATCTCTTTCAAGGAGTGTTAGGATTATTTGATCCAATTGACATAATGCACGATCAGTTCACCTATGATCATGTTGAAAATGTCTCTACATTGCCTTATGAGCTAGAGGACATATCTCAAGAATTTATTCCAAAGCATGATCAAAATCTTTCACCAAGGTCTAGCAATGGTCCCTTCCAAAACATGTTGATCCCCTTTGACCGCATGGTTACAGATGTTGAAGGAACCTTGAACTTGACCATGCCTAATGTCGACATCCAAGAACCATTTATAAGCAATTCATCCTTTGGAACTGATCCATGTCAGGAACTTGATCTAAAGCATGTTGAAAGCAACTCCGAAATTAATCAAGATCAAGAATTTGTATCTTCAAGATACTACAATGATCTAATGGACACTCTCTTATCCATGCAAGATGATCATATCCATGTAGCACTTACTCCTCCATCTACCCATGAGATGCTTTCTATGGATGGACAAGTAGATGATCTTCATCTAGAACAAGATTGTGTTACACAAAAAGAGCAGATTCTTAATTCCTACAATCAAACAGATTTGTCAACATCAAGATCGAATATGTCCCAAACTCAGTTTGAGGACATCATGAATAAAGATATCCATCATTATTTGCCCAAGGAAACAAGTCAGATAGAACATCTAGAATTAGCAAAGTAGCAAATGGAAATAATGTCATCTACAGTGATCATTGATCAGAGAATTCATTCTAAACAAAAGCTCTCAGAACAGGCGGAATCAAAGCATGAAGGTACTTCTACCATATTGGGGGCAACTTCGTCTCAAGAAAACGTCAACATAGGGAGCACAAAGAGTCCTTATGATGAAGCTAGTGTCAATACTACAACCAACCACGTCACGAATCTTCATCCACCCATCACCCCATCCATGAATTGGGACCAACATCAAAAGAAAGATTTGAATCAAAGTACGAATAATGTTATCAAAGAAAAAGAAGCTGAGAAGTATAATGGACAAATCAAGTACATATGGATACCAAAGAATACAAAGAAAGATTATCCCTATCAAACTCCATTAGTCAAAGAAACTGTGGGGAAAACTAAAAGAGGGAAAGGTATCCATCAAAAATGTTCGCAAAATCAAAAGCAGGCTTTTCAAGCGACATACAAAGTATATCAAGCAGTTGGTCCTAATTCCACGCACACTTCCGTATCCACCATCATTGCTCATCTTCCCAAGTTTGGAGAGTCAAAGGTTCCAAACTGTCAACCAATCCATCTCTTATCCCTAAATGCACTCCATCCACGCCTCCACGCATGATAGCCAATTCTCATATTGACCATGTATTGGCAACGACCCTTCATCATAAAGATTCAGAAGGCACTTTATCGCGATGTATGCACGGAGACAAAGTTAACCCTGGTATCAACAAAGCAGATCAAGAATCCCAGAAATTATATTCAAGTGCACGTATCTTAGCAAAGCAGCTCCTTCAGGCAGGATATCGATGGCACATTATGACAGAAGCGTCTACGTCAACACCACCTGGTGGTTCAGCATGAATCTTTCAGAAAAATACAAAAAAATTAAAAAAGCAAAAAATCCAAAAAAAATCAAAAAGGATTGAAAACAATAAAGAAAAAACCGGTGAAAACCGCATATAGTGAAAACCGCATGGGCGGCGCTTTGGGCAAGACCATGATGAAAACCTGGCAAACAGGCATCATGTGTAGTATCAAGCATCTACGTGCGCCAGTTCAGGTGAAAGCATCTCATCCCATCCGTAATAAATCAAGCATTCCATCCATCTTATCCATAATAAATCCATCCATCCATGAACCATTTATCCAATCCATTCGCATATATCTGCATCCATCATCTTAGTTATCTTGATCTTGATACAATTTTGGGGCACGCTTTAAGCTTGCTTATGGTAAAACATCTTGACATGGGCCGTTTTCATTGGTCCTATCCTATGTAGCATTATCTGAGCCATGAAGTAGTATCCTAATGAGCATTCATTATTTGAACACCTTATCTTATCACAAGATAATCCTTGGCATCCTGCATGCTTACCATATCCATCCATCCATACACTTATCCGAGCAGCCATACATTGCTAGACATTGGGGGCAGATATATACATCTTGCTTCGGGAATAAAACTTGATCTATGTCCTCTAACTTATGTGGCGATCCGAACATTGGAAAACATGAAATAAAATTGGTCAAAGCATTTGTATCATAGCCCATGGCATATTTTGATGAGAATACACTCCTTATCAATCTTCATCTTTCATCAAACATCAATTGATATCAGTCGCATCTAAGCTACATGTCAAACATCACATCAAATCATCCAAACATCTTTTGTTCCAAATCAAGCTTCAAACAATCATGATCAATCAAATCCAATCAAAAAATCATTATCCCATCAAATCCTTGTGTTGCATAACACTATCATTGCATTGTTGTGTATCCTCAACAATGTTATCATCATCATCAATCCATTGATCCAATCAATCCACCTTAGCTTGGTTTTCAACAAAATCCCAAACAAAGCACTGATATCATTACACATCCATATCCAAATCGTCCAAATCATGCAAAAATCCAAAAAACATCCAAATCATATCAAAATCCAAAAACAAATCAAAAACAGAAAACATCAAAAACATCAAAATCCAAAAACATTCGAAAAACATCAAAATCCAAAAACATCCAAATCATGCAAAAATCCAAAAACATTCACAAAACACAAAAAACCCCAAAAACATTCAAAAACATCAAAATCCAAAAACAGCCTCAAAACATTTCAAAATGTCAAAAACATCCAAATATTTGAAAAACTCCATCCATCTCATCTCGCTTGCACCCACAATAATCAATCATCCATAATAAATTGATCATCACCTTCATCCTTTGGCAACACAAACATAAACAATCACAACAGTCAGCAAATGCAAGCTTCAATTGTAAAATCAAAAGCAAACAACAAACCTCTAAAACAAAATCAAACTCTTGATCAGTCGCAAACATGTCAGTCAACCTTATATCATTAGCCTATCAATCAACTTATCAAACCATCATCATCCTATATAATGTATGTCCTAGGATATATCGTTCCGACAATGGGCATCATTTATGAATATCACCTTGGATTCTTATCCTATCAAAACACATCCCTTTGGCTAGAGGTATGAAGAACATTGGCTTGTTTGTGTACTTGATCTTTTCTTTTGATTTATCTTATTGCGCTCAATCCAAGGACCTCTCGATGATATCCCAAAATAAAGGATTTAGAGAGATAGGAATGGGGCAACGATCATTATTATTTTGTTTGTTGTGCTTGTTGGACGTTCTTGTAATATAACTTGGCGAATACTTGCTTTGTTAGGTATGCCCTAGCAAGGTTTCCAAGTGTGAACAAGAATACTCCTATCTGCTTGTTGAGTCAAAGTCCATCACACTAAGTACAACGTCATCCTGGTCCTTTATACCTTGATGCATCATACTTAGGCGTGTTATCAAAAATAAAGTAAGTGACCCTTTGAAAATCCCAATCCTTGATAAGCGAATCATCATCAGCAGCATTTATCTATCATCATCATCATCTCTAATAAAGTCTTGACCAATCATGGACTTGTGGGATCCTCTTGTCATATCTGATTTCCATGCTAACATCATGCATCCATCATGCATCCATCATGCATCCATCCTGCATCTGCAAACCATCAATATACTGCATACCACATATCATTCATATCATACATCATAGGAAACATCGATCATTTCACATGCATTGCATAATCATCATCATAATATAGATCTATTAGTCTAAGCATTTCATAAATCATCCATTGCATAATAATAGCATATCACATCATTCACATCATCCATCTCGTATCATATCATCATTTAAGTTGTTTAGAATAATATAGATTTGTTATTCTAAGCATCTTGAAATCATCTTTGCATCATCATCCATAACCATCCATTTTGAACCTTCGTAGATCGACCCCTCAAATTGAATCTTTTCGCCAATCTCTCGAGGGGGCAATGTACCAGTACTTCTTTCCACTGGGGCATCTGAAAATATGAAATTTTAAATTTTTCGATCGCGGCAAGTTATTCTTTGAACCAACGCAACAAGTACATTGCTTCAAAGAGGGGCAAAATGTAGACATGCAAATTTTACATTATGCATTCGATCGGATTCAGTCAAATTAGCTCTTACATTAGGCAAATTCATCACTTTAAACCATTCATTAAATAATATCATAAACATTATCATTCAACCTTCATCTTGCATCATCCACTTAATTAAATAAATCAGGACTTTATTTAAATCAAATCCTAAATCATATTCCATCATTTTCTGATTTAAATAAATCAAATATCAAAGTCCAAAAAGTCAAATCATCTAATCAGCATTAATCGACATAATCATCAATCTAATCCTGGTCTAAGGTTAATCACATCCCACTTGCATTATCTAGATCTAGCCACTTGCACAATAAATCAATTTTATTGATTTATTAAAACATCATTTTCTCTCAACATGACAAGTCAAACAGGGCATTTATGGCTCTTCTTTCTTGTCCCCCTCTCAAAATTTATTGCAAATTTGAATTCAAAATTTCCCCCTCTTGGGCACTCTTCCCAAATCTTGCACATGCATCAACTAATCACCACTTGACAAGTGTCCTTCTATCATTGGCAGAATCTTAGTCCCACATTGGTCCCTCTTCAACACTCAGCATTTGAAAATCTTTAAATACAAGCTTCATCTTTGAGCAAATCCTCCACAATCTCTTCACAATTTCATGCAAGGTTACTCTCTTCATTTGAGATTTGATCTTGTTCATCATCAATCCATCATCTCCATTTGCATTTTATCATTTGAGCTTTTTATCAAGGGTTGGGAAAGGGTCACTAGCACACATGTGACACCAATCCAACATGGAATAAGTGTTTATCTTGCTTTTAAAATGTCTTCTTGATGCTGTTTTTGTTACTTGTGGCATTTCTTTAGCATAGATATTCTATTTCATGGAGGTATTTGCAGATTTGTGTGTTTAGACTAACATTTCTAATGAGTATTTGAAGTGGTCTTACATTGCAGATTTTGGGTACTTCAGTATCCAACCAGAATCTTCTAGAAGCACTTGTGTGAGGGGTTTTGGTTTAAGTATGTTCATTTTGAACAGTTGGGGGAGTTCTTTCTTTTTCTAGCAGGAGGATAGCTTTATTTTCTTGGAGTTATTTTCATGGAGTTGTATTGTAACTCAAACAAACCTATTATACAGTAAGCATTTTGAATTAATAAATTGGAGCATTTTTATCTTCTCTCTTCATGTTTAATGGTATGCCATTAATGGTTGATCAATTTGTTTTGTGAAAATTCATCTTTCCTTACAAACTTGTCTCATGTTCCCGCATCCATTTAACAAAAAATGTATGTTTACAGGTTATAAGTTGTGTTGTTTAGTGGTGTTATTGACTGTGAATGTAGTACCCCTCCATTTATGCTTATGTTTTCTGCTGATATGTTTTCACACTGTTAGACTATGATACTTTGTTTGGATATTTTAATTGTTGGTTTTGAGCGATAGTGGATTTATTCTGTGACATGATGATACATTGTATGGTGATTACTGATTTTAGACATGCTTTGAGATAGTGTAGATGTTTATTTTCAGTTGATTATTGTTATGTATATGTTTGATGGACTAACAGTTATTTATTTCGTCAGTTTGATGTGACATGTATTGGTGTGGAGAACGAAATCACATCACTCACTTGCGAGTGTCCTGTGATGTCCATGATTTTCTCCGCACGGTGTGCCTATACAATGGTTTATATATATATATATGCATGTTATTGCTTGGTTGCAGGAATTGCAGGTACATGACACCGACTCCACCTGGGTACTCAGGTCTGAGCGTGTCAAGACTCAACGGAAATGTTGATTGGCAGGTAGTAGTTTGGTTCACCCTAGTCTAGTCTATAATCCTGGTCTTAATACATGGTTTGTTTTAGTTCTGAGTCATAGGTTGTCTTGCAATTTTTCTGTTTGGTATAATTGTTTGAAAGGTAAATTTGGTTAATTTTTAATGTTAGTTTATTGTGCTTTAATTTATTATTATTTAAATTTTTTTTTTTTAAATGTTGAAATTGTTTTAAATGTTATTTAAATAAATTAATTAGCTTATTTGGTTAAATAATTTGATCCTAAAAAATTAAATTTATTTAATTAATTAAATTAATTGATTAAATTAAATGGTGTGTGAATAGATTTATTTAAATTAAATATTATTTGGAAAATTAAATATTATTTGGAAAATTAAATAAAATAAATGCATGTTATTTGAATATTGATTTTTAAATTTAAATGAATTAATTAAATGCATGCAAATTTGGAAGGCAAGATTGCCGAGAAGTGGTTAATAGATATTTTTCACTTCTCGACAAGTGTGCCAGTGCAATTATGATTTTTGGGTTAAGGATTTTGCCGGATATTATCTGGGGATTTGGAAAAGACAGAGGTTGTTCAATTTCTTCACGGGAAAAATATCTCAGCTTTTGCAAAACTTTTTGTATTGTGTTAATTTGGTAATACTGTATATTTGTGGAAGATCCCTTTGCTTGGAGGATCTTGGTGGTTAGTTTAAGCTTTCTTGGATTTGGGGTTTTCTTTGGAGAAGCTTTTGGGAATTGTACGCTACAGGCAAGAGGTTTTCTTCTACATACAACTTTCTAATAACAGGTATTTTTCTTGTAATTTTAGTTTCTTTGTTTTTGAAAAGAAAATCTGTTGTTCAAATCCCATCTTCTTGGCAATTGCTTGTAGAAAATCTTATGTTGATTTTTTTTGTTATTTGTCTGCAAGAATTTTCAAGAACGTAGTTAAGCAAAAGAAAGAATTCAAAACAAATTTCTTTTTGAAAACCTCTGTGAAGATTTTAGAAAAGAAAATTGGGGAAATTGATATTTGAGTAAATGTTTATTGTTTTAAAAATTGATATCTCAAAATGGAGTATTTCTGTGATATATGATTAAATTTGTGTGAAGAATATTTCTTTTACAAATACCCATCTGAGCAATTATTTTTGTTTATAAAAATGTTTCTTTTATTTATTAAATTGTTGTTTAAATTCTACAGCCTATACATGGGTTTAAATTACAAATGAATTTTAAATTTTACAGTGTTTTGTTATTAAAAGTCGCCGTACGGGCGAAACAGTGATTGAGAAATATATTTATTAATTTTTAATTTAGACTGGTTAAATTTCGTATGGATTTTAATGTGTTTTATTTTAAAAACAAAACCAATTTTGAACTCTTTTAAATACGGATTATTTATGTTGGAAGGGCTAGGGTTTAAACCCTAACCCCGCCGCTCCCACTGTGGGAGGGGCGCGGCCGCAGTTAAGCAGCGCCCACCACGGCCCTGTGGGGAGCGGCTGCCAAAAGGCAGCGCCCTCCACAGAACCATGGAGGTAACGCTGTCTCGCGGGCAGCACCCTCCACTGTGGAGACTGTCGCGGCCATGGAATTTCGATTCCATAAGAATTTTGTTTCTTTTATTTTTAACAGGGATTTGTATGGTATAAATTTGATTTCGAATTTATCAAAATAAATAGAATCATATGTAATTTACATTTATTGTGAATTTTGAAATTGTTATGTATTTAATATTTTATATAAATATATATATATATATGTGTATATATATGTATATATATATATATATATATTTATATAAATTTAATTAAAATATATGTTTAGTATTTAATTATAAAAGAAATACTTTTGTATTTAAATATTGAATTATTTTAGGGTATTTGAAAGTATGAAAATTAAATAGTTATATATAAAAAAATTATTTAGTTTTCATTTATGTGAGTAATTGAGGAAGTTTAAAGTTAGAGTTCATTTAATGCAATTTCTTTAGTCAATTGAGAAAAGAATTATAATTCAAATGTTTCAATTTTTATGTTAATTATTTTGAATGACTGGATTTAGTAAATCTGAAAACTAGACATTTATAATTCCTGATTTGCTGTTCAAAATTGTGTATTCTTTTATTGGGAAAATGGGGATTTTTCCTATGATTTCAAGTCTTCCAGTTGTTGTCTCTTAAGGGAGTAATATTTTCTATGATTTCTTGCGTTTCAACAAACTAGGGTAGTGCACCTGATTTTGTGAATAGATTGTGACGTTCTTTGTGATTTAAATTGGTATTATGTGTTGAATTTTGTGCACTTGGTATACCCTAGATAGAGAACTTAGATTCCTTTGTTATGTTTAGGGGAGTGGCTTTTTGTAAGGGCCGACACACAAAGTGGTGTCAGGGTAACTTACAAAAAGTTAGTAAGTCAAGAGATAACTAAATGACACAGTAGCTAGATTTGAAATACTTAACAAGATGATTATGCTTCGCTTATGACTCTTGAGCTAGTTCAATCTTGAGTATAAGATAAGAAGGCCTGGAATGGCAAATCGGTGCCTTGTTTCTTTAAGAGACATTCGATTCCGCAATAGTTTGCAATGGGGCTGGGTTTCGTAAGAGGTTACCAGGGTAACCCAAGTTGGGGGCCGGAACCTCGGAAGAAACACCAGGGTAACCTTTGCAATATTGTGATGACACTCCACCTAAAGTAACAGTTAACCTTGTGTATGTAATGCATTCAATTGTCTTAAATCTGGAAGCAATGTAACCATCTGTTAGTTATGTACTTGTGTCTAGGGTTAGTAGATTATGTCTAAGTAACCATATTACTATCTCCTAGCAGGGGGGGTGGACCTACGGGTACCACATGGTTGGGTGGAACGTGCACCTTACTCTGTTGGGTCCCCAGTTTTGTGATCATAGCATCGAGAGCTTCATGGATGGAGAGCTCGCACTTGGAAACTTATATGTACTTCTTCATTGTAAATTGTAAATCTTGTAATTGAAAACATCCCTCAATTGTATATGAGGTGAACAATGTAAATGTAATTGTAATTATTATTGAACTACCTCATCAGATGGATGAGTATTGTATATTTTATCAATTGCAATGTAAGGAAACAAGTTTGTACTTTATTTTATCTTGAATGAAATTCAATGTTATGCAATGTTTATCTTTATGTTATTAATTAATATGTGCAATGCGAAATACTAAAGTCGTCTATGGAAACTCAAAGTAGTGTAACGTCACATAACTTAATGAATGTATGCAACTAATTAACTTAATAATTTTTATTTTTTTTTAAATTATTACATTTTTATACACAATTGCAACATTCCTTAGGTTATTAAGACGGGGCATTACAGTGAAAATCTATTTTCCTTTTGAAAGCACTATTATAGGCCTCCTTATAAATTATTGACGTGAACTGCGTTGGAAAGTGAGTTGTGTGAGTCAAGCTTTGAGATATTAATTTGAATGTGTAAGGCTATTAACAAGTCTAGGTTGTTTTGGTGCATCACCTTAGGTTCTTTTCAGCATTAGGTTTATTTTATGCAAATTCTTACCCTTATCTCAGAGATTAATTAGTTAGGTGGCATCAAAAGGGGAAGCCAGACCTTATCACTGGAGATTTTTTTTCAAATAGGTTACCCATAAGCTGAAAGCAGTCCCATGTTAGTCCAAATCTATTGAGTTCATCTAAAAGCTTAGCAAATAGGGTGCAGATTTGGGAACCTAACACAAATAACGTAGTTGAATACGAGGCATTAATCATTGGCATCAAAGTGGCAGTTGAATGGACAATCACAGACAAGTATATGGAGATTCACAACTAGTCATTTATCAGGTAAATGATGAATATCAAACCAAAGATGAGAAGTTGATGTCGTATAAGAAAATGGTGGATGATTTCAAAAATTACTTTGTGGATATCAAAGTTGAATAGATTCCAAGGGTAGAAAACAAAGTTATTGATGCTATGGCAACAATTGCTTCTCTCTTGGAGATACCAGAAAAGCAAGGTCGTTATGAGTTTATGGTGGAACAAGTGTCTAATCCTACTTATGGTAATCCTGAATCTCAAACCATATGTCATTTAGTTGACGTTGAATCCTCAATTTATGGAAAGACCTACACTTACCTAAAAGACAATATCCTTCCTCCCTATCTTTCCAAAAACCAAAAATGCAACTTCATTCGCCAAACCACATGACATACCTTAATTGCCGACATACTTTACCGTCGAGGTATGGATGGTACTCTTCTTTGATGTCTAGAACATAATGAGTCAGAGACAGCCTTACATGAGGTTCATGAAGGTATTTGTGGAACTCATTTAAGCGGACTAACCCTAGCGAAGAAAATCCTTCATTTGGGGCATTACTGGTCGAATATGGAGGAGTCTTTTCAGTTTGTTAAGAAGTGCCAAAAATGTCTAATCCATGCACCAACATAAGAATTGCAACCGTTCACTTCAACATGGCCTTTTTGTCAATGGGGACTGGACCTGGTAGGAAAGATTAATCTGTCTTCATCCAATGAACATAAATTTATAATCACAGCTACAAAGTACTTTACAAGGTGGATAGAAGTTGTTCCCTTGACAACAATCACTGGAAAACATATTTCTTCTTTCATACTGAATTACCTCATTTGTCGATATGGCATTCCTCAATCCATTGTCACAAACAATGATAGACCTTTTAAGAATCAAGATGTTCAGGAACTATGTGAGAGGTTTCATATCCAACATTGTTTTTCAATCCCATACTATCCTTAAGGAAATGGCCAAGCATAAGCCTCAAACAAAACTATTATGAAAATCCTAAAGAAAAAAGTCAACGATGTTGGACGTGATTGGCACAGTCAACTAAACCCTGCTCTGTGGGCATACCGAACTAGCATTAGAACACCTACAAGAGCTACACCATATGCTTTGGTATATGGATCAGAGGCCATCCTACCTATTGAGGTGGAGATACCATCACTTCGTGTGTCACTAAAGGGAATTATTTCAGATGATGATTATAGAGTGTCTAGACTTCAAGAGTTGGAACTGTTGGATGAACATCATCAACCAGTTGTGGACCATTTGAAGGCATATCAACAGAGGATGTCCAGAAGTTACAATCATAGAGTAAAACCTATAGCATTTCAGGTTGGTGACTTGGTCTTAAAGGAAAACCCTCGAAATCAATAGGACAGAGAAAAGAAAGGGAAGTTTGAACCTAACTGGCTAGGTCCCTTTGTTGTCATATCAGTCTATGGATTTGAAGCCTATCAGTTGTCTACACCGGAAGGGGATTTGTTCGACGAACCTATCAACAATCTCCATCTTAGGAAATTCTACACATGAATCATCTAGTGCATGGTTGGAGTCCTGGGAAAATGGTCGCCTTGATGAAAACCTAGCAAATAGGTGTCTTGGTGACAAAAAAATACAAAAAAATCAAGAAAAGGAAAAAAAATACAAAAAAAATTAGAAAAAGAGAAAAATACAAGAAAATCAGAAAAAGAGAAAAATACAAAAAAAAATCATAAAATCTAAAAAAGTGCAATAAAAACACGTAGTGAAAACCTGGAAATAGGCACTACTTGTGATTTAAACTAGCTTTTCCGTCTATTAGATACATGTCTTGGTTGTTCACTTTCGCCATCATTCTGCCTATCATTGAGAAGGAAACCTCATGTATATATCCTGGCAATTGTGGTCATGTCTCACCCTAGCTTGGGGGAAAAATCATAAACTCACTGGGGGCAATAAACTTTGAGCTTAATCAAATGGATAAACAACAGTATGACAACAAATCAAACACAATGATCATAGGGAAACTCAACATTGAACATACATCAAACATCAAAATATTTTAGAAAATCAAATCAATCAAAACAACTTTAGATGGATGATATTCTTTTGGATCATGATTTTATCGCTTTAGCTTGAATTTTCAAATGTTGTACTTTGATTTTTGTTATCATTTCTTTGGAGCAACTTGATGATGTATTGAACTAGAGAAGCTAGGAAGGAGAATTGTATTTTCTTTTTCTATTGTCTGTGAGTTGATCATTATTATTGTGTGAATTATCGCGGGACGTGCTCTACAAAGTATCACTGATGACATTCCAAATTCATGCTTAGGTCAGCTCGGTTTAATTATACCTAGATGCTTGTGTTAACTTGCAATATCAAAAATCATGAAAGTAGTACTCAGGTCATCATTGGTCTAAATTATACCATTAATGCTTGTACTCACTTTCAACATTTTAAAGGCTCAATGATGATAAAAAGCATGATAAATAGACTGTTAAGATGACAACTTTGACATATGTAGATCTGCATGGTTAAATTAGATTACATTTATGTTATTTTTGCATCTGCGGAGTAGTTTATTCCAAAGGCTGGTGGAGAATTCAAAATAATGATGTTATTTTTTATCATTAATGGATTGAGTATACTTGACATTAACAAAAACATCATCATTATCATGTAGTTGCATAATCATTTGCATTGTATACATTGGAAAGCATTATCATATCATTTAATCATTCATACATTAAATTTGCATTTATCATATCATATTTTTCATTTGTGCATTACATCATATAGTTGCATAAGAAAAATATCAAAAAAATTATCATTCTCATGTAGTTACAGTATCATATCATACATCATACATTAGAAGTATCATCATATTATATCATTCATTCATCCATTCATTACATCATATATTTGTATTTGAAATACCAAAAATAAAGTGCATTGTATCCCATTTGCATCATCATGTCATATATCATAGAAACATCATATCCAAAATTATACATTTAGTTGCATTATCATATCATTCGTATATACACATGATCATAGTATGCATTCATTCATCATCATTATAAGCATAATCACATTTAACATCATAAAATTGTAGCATGTTATCATGATCATAAATTGCATCCATAACATCATCATATAAAACATCACATGGCATATAGAACAAAAAATTAAATGCATCCATCATAAGCATTCATCATGGAACCATATAGAACACATATAGATCAATAAATTTGTTGCATATCATATAAATCTCAAAAATCATAATGTCAAGTATACAATGATGTTTGAAGTGTAAAGAGATACAACATCAAAATGGTCGTGAATCAAAAATTGAGGTATACATCATGTCTCAAAATACAATAGGGAATCTAATCATGAGGCTATGTGTTGCTAGCCCTAGATGGTGTCGCATCTCGAGACCAGTGCCTCCCCCACCAGACGTACCAGGAGCTCTCAAATCTCTCAAAAGAGGCTATATCACACCCTTGCTAGTAGTCCTGGAATGAGTCCTACCAAATCAAGACTGAGCATAGCTAACTCTCTGCTCTACCGGAACTACATCATGGTCTCAACCTCTATAGTACTCAGCCTCTCGACCCACACGGGTAACCTCTCTCATATAATCAACTAAGGAGGTACCTTCGGCTAATCTTTGCAATCTATCATCCAATCCTTGTGCCTGCTCTATAGTTCATCTAGCTGCATCTCTCTCGGCTATCAAAGAGGCTATATGTGCTTGTGCAGCTGTCAATTGTGCCTATACCTATGAGAGAGTGTATGCTAAGCCTGTACTTGTGTCTACATCTGTGTCTTTTTTTGGACTAATAACCCCTGGGCCTGTGCCAACTAACCCTGTAGTGTATGCACCTGAACCTGCAGGCTAGAAATTTGGGTTTGCTGCTACTGGGAGGGTACTCCAATCTACACATGTTGCTCTGCTAGAGCTACCAGTGATCGCCTCTTACAAGGAACCACGAAGTCTCTAACCTCAAATGTTGGGCCTTCCTCCATCATCCCCATCTCCATCATCATCTTTGTCTCCATCTCCATCTCTCTCCTCATCATCACTACTCTCAACAACCTCTGACGACTCCTCCTCCTCCTCCTCATCTTCTTCATCTCTCCTCCATCAGCGCCTATGTCCAACTACCATCTCCTCCTCACGTGGTATCGACATTGGCTCATTTGGGATGGAGATCCATGGGAATGGATGTAAAATGAGGTACTATCCATACTCCTCGGTAATCAGAGCCTTGATGATCTCAAGATGAATCTCCCAAATAAAGGCCTATAGACCCCGGTACTCCTGCACTACAATATCATATGATAAGTAGGGTCCCCACTCGGTGGAATCTATCTAATGTCATGCATAATGTGCAACACCCTGGGGCATGTCCTGTACTCTGCCATACTATCTAAGCACCCTCCTCGGAAAAAATCTATCAATGATGTAATGTGTCCTACCAATCAGGTACATGGACTGGCATAAGTATGGCATCTCTATATCATCCTCTGACAAGTGATCGCAATCAAGATAGGGTCACCATGTAACTGCCTCTACATCATCAAGGACTCTCCACCAATGCTCCAGTTTGCCCAATCTAGGTTGAGTAACTGGACTTGCATATACATGAACATATGGCCTCATTGTGGGTTGTTGTCTATCTACAACTGGACGAGTGACCGCTATATGCTCCCACGCCCACACCTGAAGTAATGTAACTCCTGAAGACAAAATGGCCCCTCTAAAGTAGACCACCTAATGCAAATCATGGTATAGGTGGGCAAGCATGCACATACCCCAAGCATATCTAGTACCATGGATGATCATACTCTCCAAAATATGACCCCACCCAACTGAAAGTCCCTTTGACCTGCGATCAAGACAAATGAACCCTCCAATGAAACCAGCAAGTACCGATGGCAAGGTAGCATAGGCATCAACCATCTCTCACCATGGAATCTCGTATCCAAAAATCGTATCATCCTGAAAAAATCGGCACAGTGCATCAGTCCCACCCTGCTCAAATGAATCATAAACTACTAGCTCCCCAACAACAAGTATCTGTAAGATCCGCCATGCATCCTCTGGAGTCACTGTCATCTTGCCAGTAGGAAGGTGGAAGGTATTGTGCTCACTATGCCATCTCTCTGCTAAGGTTGTCAATAGTCCCCGATTAATCCTAATATGGGGCATATTTAGAAGAGAAGACAAACCACATCATGTGATAACTATTGTCTCAAGTTGCACTAGCTGTGGTATCAAATCAAATGTCCTAGAAAACCGCTCTCTAATTTGTAAGTTCGTCAAAGGCTCCTATCATCATAGAATATCGAAGGTCAATAATCTTCGTCAATTAATCAAACATCAATTAGCCTATCAAACCTAATAAGCTCTGACGAGACTTTGATCAAATCTCGCAAGCAACTATCATTGAACCTCACCTATCATGAGGTCAATTATCAAATTATCATTCAACCTCGCCTATCATGAGGTTTATCAATCAATCTATCAATGAACCTCACCTATCATGAGGTTTATCAATCAATCTATCGATGAACCTCGCCTATCATAAGGTCAATCATCAATTTATCATTGATCCTCACCCATCATGAGGTCAATTATCATCAATCAATTATTGCATCTCACCTATCATGAGATCAATAAGCATCTAACCTATCACGATCATCAATCAACATTAACTCAAAGGCCGACGTGATCGAAAATTATCAAAATCATGGAGTTTACTGACAATTTACATCTTTCTGACTTCAAAGTGCTAAAACAATATTTCAATGAGCTAGAAAAGTCAATGTGCCATTTAAATTCATCGATGCACCAAAACAATGTTTTATTGCGCTAAATCAACCAATGCATCATTTCAGGGTGTCAATGCTCTATTACAAGCAACCGATGCGCTATATCATCCAATGCGCCATTTTAGTTATTCAATACGCTACTTTATCTATCCTAAGCGCTAATTCGGTCAATGTGCTAGAACCCTATGTCTATGTGCTACTTTATCTATCCTAGGTGATATTTTGGTCTATGCGCTACAACTACTTATCTATGTACTACGAAATATGATCTATGCGCTAAAATGGTGAATGCACTAAAACAGACGATGAATGCGCTACATCAAGATGTCAAAGCACTATAAAATTCAAAAATCAAATTCAAATGACATAAACACACAAAAATCAAAAAGCACAAATCATGAGGAGGTTTTTAGGGTAGATATTGGAGGTCCGTATGTGGTCGGGCGGTTGTGTCATCGCATGCGCTCGAAACGGTGAGTGTGGTATGGAATAACCATTTTGCTCCAAATGCTAAGTTGGCTCTCACTCTCAAATTCTAAAACTCAATATGCACAAATGAATTTGAAAATCTAACTCTGACTTTTTATAGGTTAATTAAGAAGTATTTTGGTGGGATTTATTTATTTTACTTTCCAAGGAGTTTAATTCATCAATATCACATCTAGCGGAGTAAACATCATATTTTAGGAGATAAATCGATTTTGCATCATTGAAATTGAAAATCTTTATCATATCATCAAAAAATCATAAAAATTTGAAAAATTTCAAGAAAAATAAATAAAATAAATAAAATCATCAATTTATCTCCTAAGGGGGCATATATCCATCATCACCTAAAAATCAACATCTAGGGAATACTGAAATATTTTTTTTGTCAATACTGGTGGCAGCAGCAAAATTTTCTTTGAAGCAATGCGTAAACACATCACCTCAAAGAAGGGAAAAATGTATAGACCTAAAAATGGTCTAGATAAATATGATTAATTAAATACATTTATTTGATTAATTAACCTTTAATTCATCTACTATTAAATAAATAAATTATTTATTTATATAGTTCATTTCTTTAATTCTTCTATTCTATTTACATTCTTCTAATTATTCTCTTTAATTAAATAATCAACTTCAACAGTTTGTATTATTTAATTATTTGTTCCCTCTTAATTAAATAAACTAAATCATATAGTCTTATTTAATTATCATTATCCTTCTTCTATTAAATAAACAATTTCAAATATTTATTTTATTTAATAATTGTTATTTCTTCCAAATATTCCAATTTCCTCTAAATTGAATATTTCCAATTTCTTCCTAAATTGAAGAAATCCAAATATTCAATTAAAAGCCTATTTCTACAGCTATTTCCTCATTTCACTCATCATATCCACCAACAAAATTAGATATTTTATATCTAATTAATTCAACTCAACCTTCACGGATAAATTTGGAGACAAATTACAAACAAATTGGAAATCAATTTGGATGTCTTCTTCCATTGATTCTTCCTATCCTCTGGTTGAATGTTTTTGTGGGGAGGAAGAATCTCCATAATCTTCGCAGGCTTCTTCATCTTTCACCATTGAATCTTTCAAATCAAATCCAAACCTTTTCTTTGCTGCCACATCACAAATATGTTGTTGGAAATCTATAAATACAACCTCTTTCTACAAGAAACGGATCCCAACTTTGTGCAATCTTATCCTGCAAAAATAGCATTAAAGCAATTAAGCATTTGAGCATTGAGAAAATAGCAAATAGCAAATAGTAATTAGCAATCATAATCACAACTTTTCATTTAGCTGCATCTTAGTTTACAGTGGTTTGTTTTATCATTTTCATGTCATTTTAGGCTACAGTATCATCACCATATCATTTAGCAATCATTACATAGGATTAGATTCCTGCATTTTACAATATCTCATTCTATAAATTGTCATTTTAACAATCACAGTGCTTACACAATATGAGAGCCATAGTGATTTAATAAATCTTTGGAGATAGAGAGCAATAGGATGCTTTTAAGAGATTTCATGTTTTAAATAGATTAATTGTTGTTTAAATCTCTTGATATAATGTCTTATTAGGTGTGTTTGTTATTCATTTACACATATTTTACTCACACAGTAGGAAGGGAGCCGCCCCTTTCTGAGAGGAGAGATTCTATCTCACAACAACTATGGTTGAAATTCAAGTTTTGAAATATGTAAAGAGATTACAAACTTTTCACCTAACATCGCCTAGAAACATTATTTCCAAATTTACAGGGACATGTAGGGTACCTCTACAATAACCTCTCTTAATTTTTCATATCTCCAATCCATTTGGGCATGTTGACAAGTTTTCACATGTTGCAAAAAGTATCAAATGCATTGAAGAGAAAGTTGCAAGGAATCTATTTTTTTTTTATTCATCATGGGGTCAAATAGGCAATGCCAACATATTTGGGTGGGTGGTTTTAAGATATGAAAGTTCTTATTTCGCACCCCAACATGCACGATCATTCCAAACTGTACATTATGTTGACACTTTCTTTTAAGAGCCCTAAGTACCAAAAAGTGGTGAACTTTGACGAGCTGTTTCTCAAAAATCATGGCACATAAAAAATTGTTTGAAGGTACAGGGTCAAATAGGGTATCTCCATAATAATCTCTCTAAGTTTTTCATATCTCCAATCCATTTGGTCATGGCAAGATTTTTTTACATGTTGCAAAAAATGTCAAATTTATTGAAAAGAAAGTTGTAAGGTAGCATAAATTTTGTTATGTTCATTGTGGGGCCAAATTATGCTAAGAAAGGTCCTATTTCACACCCCAGCATGCTCAATCATTCCATACTACATTATGTCAGCACTTTCTCTTAAGAGCCCTAAGTGTAAAAAGTGGCAAACTTTGACGAGATATTTCTCAAAAATTGTGAAAACTAGAAAAGATTAGTCTAAAGGTACAGGGTCACATAGGGTCTCTCCACAATAACCTCTCTCAGTGTTTCATATCTCCAAGTTATTTGGTCATGGTGACAAGCATTCACACATTGAAAAATGTGACAAATGTATTGAAGAGAAAGTCATAAGGTAGCATATTTTTTGTTATATTTATTGTGGGGCCAAACTGATAGTGCTAAAATGTCCAAGTGGGTGGGTTTATGCTAGGGAAGGTCATATTTTTCACCTCAGCATGCTCAATCGTTCCAAACTACATTACGCCAATGCATCTCTGAAGAGCCTTAAGTGCCAAAAGGGGCAAACTTTGACAAATCGTTTCTCAAAAACTGTGGAATCTAGAAACATTTTGTCTAAAGGTACAGTTTCATGTATGGTCTATCCATAATAACCTCTCTCATTTTTTCATATCACCAATCTATTTGGATGTGGTGACAAGTTTTTACCACATTGCAAAAAACATCAAATACATTGAAGAGAAAGTTGCAAGGTAGCATAATTCTTGTTTTGTTTGTATTGGGTCCAAACCAATAGTGTAACACATATGAGTGGGTGGTTTTACGCTAGAAAATTTTCTATTTTGCACCCCAACATGCCTGATCATTCTAGACTACATTGTGTTGGTGCTTTCTCTTAAGAGCCCTAAGTGTCAAAAAGTGGTAAACTTTAACAAGTTTTTTCTCAAAAATTGTGGCACCTAGAAACATTTTGCCTAAATTTATGGGATCATATAGGGTCCCTCTTCAATATCCTCTCTCATTTTTCCATATCTCCAATTCATTTGGACATGGCAACAAGTTTTCGCACATTTCAAAAGCATCAAATGTATTGAAGAAAAAGTTGCAAGGTAGAATAATTTTCATTTTGTTTATCATGGGGTCAAACTGATATAGTTTAAACACATTTGAGTGGGTAGTTTTATACTACTATAGGTCCTATTTCACACCCTAGCATGCTCAATCGTTCCAAAATACATTGTGCCAACGCTTTCTCTTAAGAGCCCTAAGTGCCAAAAAGTGGCAAACTTTGACAAAATGTTTCTTGGAAACCATGACACCTAGAAATATTTTGTCTAAATTTACATGGTCATGTAAGGTCACTTCACAATAACCTTTCTCATTTTTTCATATATCCAAGTCATTTGGTCGTGGCGACAAGTTCTCACATGTTGCAAAAGTGTCAAATGAATTGAAGAGAAAGTTGCAAGGTAGCATAATTTTTGTTATGTTGATCATGAGGCCAAACCAATAGTGTCAAAACTTCCTATTATACATGTTTATATTAGGAAATTTCCTATTTTTCACCTCAGCATGCCCAATTATTCCATACTACATTGTGTCGACACTTTCTCATAAGAGCCCTAAGTGCCAGAAAATGACAAAATTTGACAAGATGTTTCTTAAACAATGTGGCATGTAGAATTTTTTTTATAAAGGTATAGGGTCACATAGGGTCCCTCCACAATAACCTCTCTCAATTTTTCATATCTCCAATTTGTTTGGCCGTGGTGACAAGTTTTCACATGATGAAAAAAGTGGCAAATGCATTGAAGAGAAAGTTGCAAGGTAGCATAATGTAACATCCCATTTCTTGAAAAAACTTAAATGTTAAATAACTACATAAATAACTTTAATACTTAATTGCATCATTATAATTATCAAATGAAAACTAATTTGTTTTTTTAGACATGTACATAGTTACATAAATATTATTGAAGAAAACAAAAATAAAATAAACGAATAAATAAATAAGTACTATTGAAAGTGTTTGAATTATTAATGAGAATAAATAAATAAATGAATTTGTATTTAATGGAAGGGATAAATATCCGATAAAAAAATTAAGTAAAATTTAGTTGATTCAAAAGCTAAATTTGAATTGTTAATTAAAATGTAAATGTGTGAACCTAATTATCAAGTAAAATTTGCAAGTTGAAAGAAAGTTGCAATAATTCTAACCTTTACAAAGTTGCAATAATTATTAAAATAGAATTATTGCAAGATCGGAAGATTTAATTAATATGTAAATGTGTGAACCTAATTTTATTTAGAAAGGTAAATGCATGATTATTATTATCTATCGTCGCATATGGGAAAGATTTAATTATTGAAAGATTACCAATATAGTTACTTATATGATAAATAAAAGGTGTATTCTTGATTACAATGAAGGTCATGCATGCTATGGATAAATTTTACATTAGGAAAGATAGAGGTCCTGGGTGTGTTTTGTGGGTCGGATTTCACTTTAGTTATTTCATTTGCCACTTCATTTTGAGTAAAAGGAATGGAGACAAGCATTAACGAGTCTTTCTTTTCTTTTTTTATCTTTGCATTTAAATTATGATATATCCAACCTAAAATTGCTTGAAATAACTGAACTAATAAAAATGATGACATTATCTTTGCATGACAAGTAAAAGAGTATTCTATTATGTGATGCTTTTGTATAATTAAGTGTTCTCTTACTATGATGCTTATGTATTCTTGAATGTACATTTACTATGATTATCTTGCTTGTTGTTGTGCTTATGAGTGAATGTTGAAAGTTGCTTTTTTGGATGGGTGTCAAGTGTGGGTAAATAAGGAGCGTAGATTTTTATTTTTTCTAGATCTACTATTTTATTGTTGTATACAAAATTATGCTTGGCCAAGTTTGTAGACCATTGAAATAGATGGACATGTTTTATATTATTTCTCTTTGCCACATCCTAGCATTGATCATTACATGTTCTAGCGGATAGAAATGCATGTAGATATGTTAGGCATGGACCAAATTCCATCCTGCCATCAATTTCTTTTTTCTAAGCATCTCGTGTAGGATCGGTGATTCTTCATGTCAAGAAGAACTCTTTGGGGAAGTGTAAGCTTTGTGGTTGGGTAGAAAAAGTGTCTGGACCATGTTCTCGTCTACTAACTTGCAAGTGACTATGTGAGATTCAAAGGTGGTTAGAGGCTTAAATATTGTTATTGACTTGTTATTGGCATATATGCTACATGATTGTTCATCTTATGTGGATCATTATTGTATATACTTTGTATCGACTTGATATTGTACCATCTTAAAAGGCCTAAGTGCCAAAAAGTGGAAAACTTTGATGAGTTGTTTCTTATAAATTGTGGCACCAATAAATGTTTCATCTAAAGATACATGGTCACATAGGGTCCCTCCACAATAACCTCTCATTTTTTATATCTCCAAGCCGTTTGGTGATGGTGATAAGTTTTCACGCATTTTAAAAAGCGTCACATGCATTGAAGAGGAAGTTTCAAGGTAACATAATTCTTGTTAGTTCATTGTGGAGCAAAAACAATAGTGCCAACACATTTGGTTTTATGCTAGGTAAGGTCCTATTTCGCACCCCATCATGCTCAATCATTCCAAATTACATTGTGTCAACACTTTCTCTTAATAGCCTTAAGTGCCAAAAAGTGACAAACTTTGATGAGTTATTTCTCAAAAATCGTGGCACCTATAAATGTTTCATCTCTAGGTACATAGTCAAGTAGGGTTCCTCCATAATAACCTCTCAGTTTTTCATATATCCAAGTTCTTTCACCATGGCGATAATGTTTCATATGTTGCAAAAATTGTCAGTTGCATTCAATAAAAAGTTGTCAGGAGGCATTTTTTACATTCTTCATCTCATGGAGGTAAACCAAAAATTCCAACATGTTGGGGTGGCTAGAGAATTTGAGTTCAAAAAGAGTAGGTCAATTAAGGGATTTTGGTTACCATAGGTCTCTTTGCATGAGATTTTGCAATCCTTCATAGAAGCTAGGGTTATCTTCAAACTTTGATAGGAGGTATTGTTAACCTTTGTTTTTTCAAATTTTATCATGAGTTGTAAGGTATTTCTCAAAAAAGGCATTATTTTGTTGTATTTCTCAAAAAGGTACATTAGAGGAGTCATTATTGTCTTCTCCCACATTGAGTAGTGGCCTAGAATTGGTCAAATGTTAATAAAGTCATTAAAAGACCCTTTTATCACGTATCATTTTGGAGAGAGATATAGGAATGCATAAACACAAAAATAAAGTCCCTTTAAATGACAGAGATAATAGTCAAATGTGACAATATATTCTTCAAGTTTTCATAATGTATTATTCATTAATCAAGATACAAATGATAGATATGTTCAATCATAATCCTTAAGGCTTGATCATTCAATAAGTGGACCTTGAAACCCTATACTTGATGCAAGATCATCTAGGGCCAGAGAGCGATCTTGCATCGATTTGAGTTATTCCACTCAATAAGGGCTGAGTTCGAGCTTGTAGAGCAATCAATGTGCAAGAGGAGCTACTTTGTCATTCGACGTACAGTGTATTGGCTTATCGGCGTGAGTGATGGTTGTCGACAAGACAATCGTGAATGTCTCTTCGACATTCTAATGACGAGTGGTAGTGATAAGGACGCGGTGGAGTTATGTCAGCGAGATTCATGCTGGTCAGCGAGACAATCGTGAATGTCTCTTTGACATTCCGATGGGTTGTGGCTTAGTTGATCATTGTGTTGAGGTGACCTTATGGTTTTGGTGGGAGTTACTCTTGAGTCTCTTTGACAAGGCAAGTCTCAACGATGATGTGATGGTGGCGATGTTGGAGAGAAATACATGGTTCAGTGGGAGTTCTTTCAGAGTCTGTTTGACATTTCGATGATGTTCTGCTAAGAGCTTTATCGATGTGACATGGTGGTTACAGAGGGAGATGAGCTGGAGTCTTGGATACATTCCAATAGTGGTAGATAAACATAGATGGTCAATGGTGGTGGATGAAAAATTCGATCACAACACCTAGCGGAGCAATATTCGATGCATTCCAAATCATTGTTGTGGAACACATATTCATTGGTTGACTTGGTGGAGTTGATAATGAGATAAGGACTTGGGGGTTTTGAAAGCTTATTGGGAGATAATGACTACTACGACACGAGTAAGGGAAGACAAGGCCAACCTGGAGAATTAGAACAATATATAAAGTTGAAGGAATACAAGCACAGGGCATGGACAGGAGTGTTGGAGTTACAAAAGGTGTGAATAACATGCAGTGAAGAACGAAGGGAAAACTCAAATCTGCAAATTAGTAGATGCATGTAACAAGCAGATTAAAGATTTTCAAAAAATAATTTTCATTGTTAATTACTCAAAACAAGGTAAAAGTAACTTAAATATCAGAAATTATGTTATAAGGATTCGATTTTATGGATGTATTATTGCTTTTTTTTTTGTTTAGTAAACTATTTTATTTTTTTAATAAGAGATTATATTAGAACGACACAAGCTTAAGAAATAAAAAATTATAAACCTCAAGTTAGATTCATATTGCATTATCAATTGAAAATATATTTCTAATTTATTGCAGGTAGTATTCTAATTTTGTACACCTCTAAAATTTGCAACCAAAGAGAAGCCTATGGTTTGTCTATTTTTAGATTTTGGTGTACCTTATGGGTTCCTTTTGTTTTTTTTTTTCCGATTTCTATTATGAATGCTTTAAGAAATGTAGTATATCTCCTATAACCTTCCACTGTAATATCTTACTATTTTCTCTCAAATGCTTGTAACCTTTTAAATGAAAATATTGGTTGCAAGTTAAAGTTTGTTTTGAGACATGAGATGATAAATATTTCAACTACCTGATAGTTTTTTTTTCCCACGTGCAATAACTTTTTAACCATGCCTTCATTTAATAGATAACAACAAAATTGTTTTCGAATGAAATAAAATAGAACAAATAAATGATTTAATGACCACGTACAAATTCCAAAAATAAAACTCTCGAGATCATGGCAAGTGACTTACCTCAAGATTCTACACAAATTGTGTGATAGGGGAGAAGAGTCAAAACTAGCACGGGGGCCTATATTGGGGACGAAAGTAGTCCCACATGGGCCCCACACTAGAGCTCCTTAATATGTTATGGTAAAACAATTTTTATCCAAAAAGTCAACAAGAGTACTCGAATCACTGTACCATCAAAATTGAATTATAATCGATTTATATTTGTCCCAAACACAAATAGATACTCGCAGTCTTACATGTCAAAGAATATTTAAAGTAAATTTGACAACACCATTTTATGTGTCATATTACCTTCTAATGGCCTATAACATTAAAACATACAACCAAAATAAAAAATTAGTATAACCCACACCCCCCTTAAATATCACCACTTGCATTACATCACAACCAATATTTTCATAGATTTGATGCCACGAGAACAACTAGGAGCCGAGATTGTCCCATCAGCAAATCCAATCCAGCCAAACCCCCATCCCACTTGCCCACCAACACAACACTCAAAGGAAAATCAATTATTCATGTGTACCATCGGTCAAATCCATGCTCATGACTACTGGTGCCTTCTCCTATTTTTCCACCTTCAACCACCAAAATAATGGTGTTAAAGCCACCAAAATTACCTATCAAGAGAACAAGGATTGCACACCATTAATACATACAAACTCTACAATTGAAAGCACTAGATCAAGTTTTCAAATTTAAAAAAGAATGACAAAAATTAAAGACTCCATACCAAACCAACATTGAACATATAAAGAGATTTTCAAATTCAAAATGCATTACTTAATCTCTTCCAATTTCCATTTAGCACATCCCACTTCATATTCAATTCTACAATTTCTTGGAGAAAGATGAAGAAAGATCAGACACAACAGCAACAACACCCTATGAAGCTACATGTATTCTACTGTTACTAATTCTTTATGCCTACATATGCCAAATTTATTGTATGTTATGAATATGTTTTCCACAAAGATGTAAATATCTGGGGTTTCACAGTGATGTTTTTTACATTGAGTTTTTCATGTATATTCTTTATGCCTCTGAATGCAAATATGTTGTATGTGATGTCAATGTTTATCACAATAACCTGTAACTCAATATTTGGGGTTTCAACTTACACTATTTATGAATGTCAAGTCATTTCGGTTCAATTTAAGGGTTTATTTTTTTATTCTATATGCTTGGGAATATAGAGCAGTTGTATGCACTGTAAATGTTTGTCACCCACTACCTTGTAACCCAGTATATGGGGTTTCAACTTTTACTATTTATGAATGTCAATGCATTTCTGTTAAAGAATGCATTAGTCATTCTTTGCCTATTGGGTTTTTCATTTATATTCTTTTTGCCTTGGAATGCAACTATTTTTGTATACATTGTCAATGTTTGTCAAAGTAACATGTAACTCATTACCTAGGATTTCAACTTACAACATTTATGAATGTCAAGTCATTTCAGTTCAATTTCAAGGTTTCTTTTTTTATTCTATATGCCTGCAAATATAGATCAATTGTATGCACTATAAATGTTTTTCACCATCTACCCTGTAATCCAATATCTAGGGTTTCAACTTATACTGTTTATGAATGTGAATGCATTTTTGTTAAAATATGTATTACTCATTCTTTGCCACTTGGGTTTTTCATTTATATACATTATGCCTTGGGATGCATATATGTTTGTATGTGCTGTCAATGTCTATATGTGTTGTCAATGTTTGTCACAATAACATGTAAATCATACATGGTTTCAACTTACACTATTTATGAATGTCAAGTCATTTCAGTTCAATTTGAGGGGTTTTTTTATTCTATATGCTTGTGAATATACATTAGTTGTACATGCACTGTAAATGTTTGTCACCCTCTACCCTATAACTCAATATTTGGGGTTTCAACTTATACTTTCTATGAATGTTAAGGAAATTCAGTTCAATTTTTGGGATTTTTTATTTATTTTCTATATGCCTGGGAATATAGAGAATGATGTACACACTATAAATGTTTGTCACCCACTACCCTTTAACTCCATATCTAGGGTTTCAACTTATATTGTTTGTGGATGTCAATGCATTTATGTTCGGCTTTGCACAATTCATTGTTTAGCTCTGCACTCAAGAAAGCTCCCTTTGGCTTTCAGTTGAGGTTTTCTACCTCACTAGGCTTGTACCATTATCTTTCATTTCAACAATGTTTAACCAATATTTGTTCATGTATCAGTAAACTAATTGTGCACTATATATGTACAAATACACACAAACATATATATACATATGTATATAAATTTATATATATATACATATATGTATATATTTATGTGTGTGTATATAGATATTTGTGTAGTTTTTCCAATTAGAAGTATATATAGAATGCAATTGTTACACCTGATTTTCTCTAAGTCATTTCAATTCAAATAAAAAATCAAACAAATTGTCAACATGCATATTCAAGAAAAATAAATTGTTCATGCACATTAAAGACAATTGCATTATAAATTGTCAACAATTACATTACAAATTGTTCATGGATACCAATCATTGCATTACAAATTGTCAACATGCACACTAAAGAAAGCAAATTGTTCATGCATCATTGTGACTTCAATGGTGTTCAATGATTACTTTTTTCATTGCTTCAAACATTTTTTTTAATATCTGCAGGTGTAATCTAAAGGTAAAATGAGGTCCAATCCAACAAACAAGACTACAAAGACAAATTCATGTACATGGGAAAAGACAGTAATAGTCCCCCCTGTGCATGAACTAGTTGTAGAAGCAAACAATATTCCTCAGCCTATTGAAGTAGTCCTAGAGATTGTTGCACCTGCAATCAGGCAAGCAAGAGCATCAAAAGAAAGGGAATGGCCATCATAGGACATGGATGGGGCCCTAGAGGATGTTGAAACTAATGGGATGTCGACAAGAGCTGCTGCTAAGAAATGGAAAATCTTAGCTACTATGTTGAGCAATTGGTTAAGCGACCTCGCAACTACTTCAAAGAAGGTTCCTCCAATAGTCCTGACAGTAGAGGAGGAGGGTCTTTATTGTAAATTGGTGCACAAAAATGGCAGATGTTGGCCACTGGCTTGAGATTATCAATCTCAAGCAAGAGGTTGCTCAAATTTTCCAAACTAGACCCAACCCTTTCACGGATGGGCTGCCTAGAAAATCATGGTGGACTGGATTCAAGAGGCACATCCAGAATTGACCTTGCACACAGCTGAAGGTCTCGACAAAGACAAGGAAGTCAACCTAAGACCCCCGGTAGTAGCTGAATTTTACAGAACGCTGACAACAACATATGAAAGTAACCCCTACGGTCTAGAAAAAATATGGAACTATGATGAAATGGGGATTCAAGCAAGCAAAAATGGAACAATGAGGGTGTTGGCACAATGAGGAAACATGAATGTCTCGTACATAATTTTGAAAAGCCAAGAATGGATAACAATTCTCTGTTGTGTTAATGCAATTGGCTAAAGCATACCTGGTTTCTATCTATTCAAGGGAAATATAGATATAGAGAATTACATTGTTAACTGTGAACCACTAGCATGTATAGCAACCTAAGCACATGCTTGGATGAAAAAGGAGCTTTCTTTTGACTAGTTGAAACATTTATGTCTCTCGGTTCCAGGGGGTGTCACCGACTAATAGGTCCCTTCTCATTTTTGATGGCCATGTAAGTCTTGTTGCACTGACAACTATCTAGGAGGCAAGGAGGTTAGGCATTGAACTCCTTACACTACCTGCTCATGCTTCTCGTGCACTATAGCCTTTGGATGTTAGCATGTTTGCACCATTCAAGGCATATTTCAAATCAAAACGAGCTACATTTCTGACTAGATTCCCAAAAAATTGATATCAAAAGGGAAGAATTGGCAAAGTTAGGTAGCAAGGCACTGAGAAGAGCATTGAAACCATCAAACATAAAAGTTGGCTTTAAAAGGATGGGGATATGGCCCCTCAATTCTGATGCACTCGTGGGCGACATTCGTCCCAACGAGACGTATGAGATCGATGACATATAGGATGCTTTTGTAGTGCAAAACATCCTTAGTCTCTTAGGACTTGTTGTTTCAATAGATGAAGTGGCACAAACATTGTAGAGTGCAACAGATAGTAAAGTGCAGGAAGGTGCAGAGCAACAATTTCAGGACATGGACAACCAACCTAAACAAGTTCTTGACTTACATTACCAAGAAGACATGGGGAATTTTACATTCCCATCTCCAACTACCACACCTCCAAACCAAATAGTGCATTACTATGTTGATGAAAGCCACAAAATTCAAGGTATAACGTACCTGGAGGAGTTCACTGACTCCCAAGTCAATGAAACCTAAACTAGTTCGAGAATCAATAATTTCCTTAAGCTGCCAGCCCACACAGTCAATGCAAGAATGAGAAAGTCTACTAGTGGAGATCTTCGGGTGAGCCGACAGTCTCAGTTGTTGATTGCTGATAGTTACGTGACTCTCATAATGGAGCAAGAGTGAAGAAAACAAGAACTGGAGGAAATAAAAATTAAAAAAGAAGCAACAAACTGAGGACAAAAAGGCAACACAAATTATGGCCTTGGAGCTGAAGGAACAAAAAAAAAATTGAAAAGGAAATTGAGTGCAAGGAAAGAGAGCAGCTGAAACAATTGCAAAGAAAGGAAAGGGAGCAGAAGGAGTAAGACAGGGTTCAAAAAGAACAAGACAAGAAGGAAAGAGAGATCGAGGCTTCCCATAGAGCATTGTTGCGAGATAGATGATTAAGCAGTCCTGTAACCCCCTTATCTAAAAATCATTGTTTCTTTCGAGAAATAATGAATAATAACACCCCTCAATTTATTGCAGGTAATGTGTGTTTGAGTCCCAACCCATCTAAAGTAAGTTGCACTCAATTTCCAGTTGGACTGATTTCTTCACCAGTAAACCCTTCAAATGTAAGTTGCACGCAATTGATAAATGTAAATGCAAATCATTTTATGACAAGTCTAAATGCAACAGCAGGAGACAAGAACACATCTCTAGATTCTTTTCTTGGAGCATTCGACTAAGGTTGGGAGGGACCAACTGTAATAGTTCCTTATATTTTGCTTTTTTTTGTTGTAGTTGGGAATGTCAATTTCAGTATGCTGCAACTCTATCATTATTAGATTTGAACTAAAACTGTTTATCAATGTGATTGTTTTACGATGTTATTTTGTTACCCACTGCAATTTAATGTTAGTCAAATTGTAGTCTATATGAAAGTTAGAGTTGTTTCTTGAGTTCAATTCTTAATACCTACCAATGTTTTTAGTTGAATAAGACCAACCTGTTCATGACATGCATAAGTCAATTGAACTTATTTTGTTTTGGTTTAGTGATTTGATTGCTCTTGTTTACTTTATGGATAAAAATTGTTTTACATTTAGATATTTAGGGGCTCTACTATGGGGCCCATTGATGACTATGTGAATACCTTTTTATGGTTGTCTTATAATCTACATTTCAAACAATATATTCTATGTTGATAATCTGTTTCAATTATGTTTACAACAATTACTATGTTTATAATACGTAACTAGCTACATTGACAATTCCAACATATATAATCTTGTCCTAGATTGAAAGATGATTATATATAATATATAACATTCCAAGGAACTCAAAATTATACAATATTTCATAGAATACCTAATCTACATTTTAGAAAATATATTCAATGTTGATATAATCTTATACAATATTTCATAGAATATAGTCTATGTTGATAATCTAACATTTGAAACTGCATAACAAGACATTTCATATAGTCATTGAAAAGGTCTACTAGACATGTCTAAATTCCAACATATATAATTGTGTCCTAGATTCAAAGAAAATTATTTATAACATAAAATTCCAAGTAACTAAATCTTATACTATATTTTCATATAATACATGTACAAGGCTATTGGCTTGCTAAAGTCTTTAAACAAAGTACAATATTCTCACATAGCATACTAACAACTAAATATTACCACCCACACAACACTTCATAAAGAAATACTTGATGTAATCTATCCTCTTATATATCAATAGCTCAATTGAAATTTAATTTTAGGATCTACCTCTGCAAAAGTTAACATATTTCCATGTCTTATCTCAAGTTTATTTGTTTGGGTTCGCATCTGAACTCTTTTTTTGTAAACCAAAAAACACATTAGATTTAGGGGTTAGGAATATAATGTCGAAAAATTATATCATTAATTTAGTAAATACTAATTAGATTATATTGGTTAACACTCACAACATAATTACACTTGATTATGAGGGTATTTCTATGGAGGCATGCCAAGGGAGGTTGAAGGAGTGAATAGTAGAGATGAATGTGACCTATGTTTGTATGGATGAGTATGAAGTTACATAATGAAAGAGAATATTTAATGGAAAACGGTGTTACTTTGAAACAGGCACGTCATGAACAAGTTGGACCTATTGGACTGCAACTCTCCCCTATTATTGTGTTCATCATTGCACAAACTTTAACTCCACGATTTGATTTTAATATTTGTTTGTTATTCCAAAATATGAAAATGGTTTCACTGGTTTTTATTTCAAGGATATTTTTCCATGTAATTGCCTTATTTTGTTCTTCATTGCATGATAATTCATTCGCCAATTATGTATTTCACAATTGTGTAGGCATATATGTATATATATGTGCATACATGTGTACATATATATCTATGTGCATACGTATTTACATGTATGTCTATGTCAATAGGTATGTACATATATATATCAAAGTGCATATTTATATATCTGCCATGTACATATATACATATATATACAAATAAAGATATATAGATACATATATTGATAGATAGATTGAAAGTTATATATAGGTATAGATAGAAATTAAATGAAAAAATTAAACCCTTTAAAGTCACAGTAATGCATGAAGAGAACCATATTTTCCCTTGACAAATTGACTATGTTTATGAACACAAATATTGGAAGTGTTCATAAACACCCCAGATGCCATATACATCATGGAGCACATTGTGGATGCACCTAGAACACAAGAGAACCTTCAAACTATGGATAACCACATAAACACTTTAAATATTATGTTCAAAATCAGCAACAAAAAAATAATAACCTTCAACTTAAGTAACACAACACACCCATAACAAATCAAACAAGTAAAAAGAAGAAAGAAGCAATGACTGATAGGAGACAATGGTACAACCTTAGTGAGGTTAAAAGCCTCACCTCTGTGAATTGGAGATGGCCAATGATATGGTGAATTTCTCCAACTCAATCCTGCAAATAGAAATGAAAGGAGGCATTAATCAAAGACATGTAGAAGTGTTTACCTTATAATGAGAAAGTATAGTAAGTAAAGTGTTTACCTTTGAAGTGCAATTCACCATCACCAAGCCGTTGTAGGGAGAATGGGGTGAGACAAAAATGAATTGAAATTGTACACCATCAAAGAAGATTGAACAAGACACAAGTTTACAACAATTGTCAACTGAATATACCAACATGTCTAAAAGACTGAAATGAAGAACACATTTAAAGAAACACACACATATGGGCACACACACACATACCAACATCTGTATATGAGTTAAATGACAATCGAATTGAACAATGCAATTGAACAATCAAATTGAACATCTGTGCATGAGTTATATATACTTAGAGAAGATTGGGTGTAACAATCACATTGTATGGAACAAAAATGCATTGACATTCATAAACCATACCAGTTGAAACCCCAAATACTAAGTTACAGGGTGGTGGGTGACAAGAATTTACAGTGCATACAATTGATATATATTCCTAAGCATATAGAATTTTAAAAAAACCCTAAAATTGAACTGAAATGACTTGACATTCATAAATAGTACAGGCATTGGTAGGCATTAAGATATATATATATATGTTAGTTTTAATATGCTCTTCATTTCACCCATATTAAAATGAAAGACACTAGTACAGGCCTAGTTAGGTAAAAAACCTCACCTGAAAGAGAAAGGGAGCTTTCAAGAGTGCAGAGCTGAACATGTATAGGTACGTAACCAAATGAACACTTCAGAATAAATGCAAACAAAATGAATGACAATGAGCGAGATATGGGAGAATTTGGAGCATTGGTGAACCTTGATCTCTTAATTAGGCGCTTGTCAGTCTGAGTAAGCGTGGAGGGATGCGTAAGGAAAGTTTCCCAATGGAGGTAATGAAGGAGGCGGTGAGCGATTACTACTCTAAGTTGGTCGTTTAGGGTGGGGAATGAATGCAATTATATATATATATATACAATTACATATACTTATTCATATATAATGAGTATATATATGTACATACATAAGAACAGAATAATACAATTGCATGACATAATATCTTTGAAATGAGAACCATTGAAACCATTTTCATATTTCAAAATAATAAACAAATATAAAAAACAATTTGCAATCTGAATGTTTGTGCAATGATGGACACACAAATAGAAGTGCATGGCAGAAAACCCTGTAAATGACAACCAGTCAAACCCTATCCATATTTCGTAGTAAGAATGAAGTTGAAAAAGAAAATTGCAGAGTGAATTATTGTGCAACACTTGGTCTCTATTTATATGCAAGTGATATACATTGAAAGGAGTATTAAGTTAATAGGAATGAGCCCTTTTATTGTAATAGGATGAACAGAGATATACACACATATAAGTCTTATCTGTTCAAGATATACATGATGTGCATAGATCAAATCATCCAAGGTATATCGTATATATTTTGAATAGATTAGGCTTCTTTCAATGTTTATCTTTGTTTGTAGATGTACCTTTGTGGCACATGTAGACCTTTTTTAGTGCACATGTGGACTTTGTAGGCCTCTTTAGTGATTTAATAGGAAGACAACAAAAAATAGGTGGTAAATTTGAATTGTACTAGAAGAAGAGTCATTCCTTGGACTAGGTACTAGGAGAAGGGTTGATTACTTAGGAAGGAAAATATTGTGCAAGGAAGAATAGAATAATAGAATTGCAAGGCAGAAAATCTTTGAAATGAAATGCAGTGAAACCATTTTCATATTTGGGAATAACAAACAAATATGAAAGGAAAAATGCATAGTTAAGTATGTGCAATGACGAACATACGAATATAAGTGCATAGCAGAAAACCCTCTAATTGTGAACCACTGAAACCCTTTCCATATTTGGTAGTAAAAATCAATTATAAAAAACATTTCGCATAGTGAACTACTGTGCAAGGAAGAACATAATAATACAATTGCAAGGTAGAATATCTTCGAAATGAAAAGCAACAAAACCATTTTCATAGTTGGAAATAACAAATAAATATTAAAGGCAAATTGCATAGTTAAAGTTTGTGCAATGACGAACACACGAATACAAGTGCATGGCAGAAAACTCTATAATTGTGAATCACCAAAACCCTTTCAAAATTAAAACTTGTAACCATTTTCATATTTCAAAATAACAATGTAACAATGAAAACTAGTTAAACTAGTAACCATATTCATATTTCCATATTAAACCAGTAACCAGTAACCATTTTCAATGTAATAATGAAAAACCAGTTAAACCAGTAACCATTTTTCATATTAAAACCAATAACCATTTTCATATTTCAAAATAACAATGTAATAATGAAAAACTAGTTAAACCCATTCCATATTTCCATATTAAACTAGTTAAACCAGTTAAACCTAGCTCAGAATAGAAGTGCACAACAGAAACCAGTGAAACCCTTTCCATATTTTGTCAAAAAAAATTAATAACGAAAAACCAGTTAAAACGTCGTCCAATGAAGAACACAAGATTACGAGTGCATGGATGTGTATATACGAAACGAAAACCAGTGAAACCCTCCCCAAATTTGCTACTATTAATCTTTTTCAAAGATAAATTTGCACAATGAAAGTTTGTGCAAAAAATAACGTGATGATATAAGTGCATGGCAGAATACCGTTGAATAGAAAGACACTGGTATAGTCTGAGTGAGCTTGAAAACCTCACCTAAAAGAGAAAGGGAGCCTTCGAGAGTGCAGAGCCGAACAAAGAAGCAGGGAGAGCCAAACAACGAATCGTGGAGACCCAAACCAGTATGGGTGCATAACCAATTGAACACTTCAGAATAAGCACAAACAAAAAGGATGAGAATGAGCATAATATGTGAGAATGTGCAGTTGAATGAACCTTGATCTCCAATTTGCGTGCTTGTTAGTCTGAGTAAATGTAGAGGGATGTGTAAAACAAGTTGCTCAGTGAAGGTAGAAGGAGGCGGCGAACAATTAATGCTCTAAGTTGGTCGTTTAGGGTGGTGATGATGTCGGAAGCCACGCATCCATTCGATCCAACGCACGTAGATTTGTGTGTTGACTAAGGTGGTGGATGGGATCCACTTCCAAGCGGAAGGAAAAATGGACCCGTTTTGAACACCTCGGACAAATCGGTGCATGACAAGGGATGTGGTACTCAAAAATTAAAAAAATAACAAACAAACACAGATGCACACACACAGATGCACACACAAGTGGCAAGGTGACGTGGTGAGCAAATTTAATTTTTTTTGGCCCTACTTTGGAGAAGAAATGGACAGAATGTGGAAGAAAAATTTACAGGATTGAAAATATTTCACGCCATAAATCCGAGTTGATGAGAACTGAAAATTGCGAATCAAAGATTTGTGTTCAGACCTGAAGTGAGGAATATTTAGTTGGTCGGAGACAACCAGCACGTGACAGCAAACAACGACAGGAAAATTGTTTAACAGCCACTTGTTTGCAGCAAGTATACGACTCAAACATCATCTCATAAAAAATCGCTGGGTATTGGTCAATAGCTGTTCACATCACTCGGCGAATTTCCAGGCCAGCCAGCCTGTAAATTATCAATCTCCACACCTACCAAACCATCTACTGTCCTCCACAATTATTATACACCAAACAGCATTAAATACCATTCAACACCACCATGAAGAGTTAAAAATCAGGCAACAGAACGTACCTCAGCCAGCTTGTAAATTATCAATCTCCACACCTGACAACACATCAACTGTCCTCCACAATTATTATACACCAAACACCATTAAATACCATTCAACACCACAATGAAGAGTTAAGAACCAGGCAACAGAACGTACCTAAACCAGCTGGTAAAACGAAGCTACAAATTCGAATAAGCTTAACACTACAATTAATAACCAAAAGAAAGCCTAAGACATACCTTTACCAAAGAAGGCACGGCTTACAGTGGCATGGAGCAAGAACCGTAAGTTTATCACCATTCGCATAACGCAGAAGATCAGCAGCCGTATGTCTCCCCCCTTGCTTATCAAAAATAGCGAAGATCAGCAGCCGCATGTCTCCCCCCTTGCTTATCAAAAATAGTTCCACCAAGCTTGATTCCATGAACATGATCATAAATGAAGCCATTATAAGGCTTAACACCGATTTTTCAAGGCCGCCTGCCAATTTTCTCGTATCCAACACAGATCAGTCCCATCTCCCTTTCGTACATGTAGCGGTTTTCAAAGCATTTTCCTTCCCTTTTTCAAAGCATTTTTCTTCTTCCCTTGGATGTTTCAACGAAACTGAACAATTGCTTTCTGGGAAGGCTAACTTTCTCAGAAGTGGCCGACATAATGAATCTCCACACCATTCAATCCCATCCTTCGTCTTCTTTCAAAGCTTTTCTTTTTTTGTTCGCTCGGATGTTTTGACGAAACTGAACACACCATATTCTTTCTCCAGGGCGGGGACTGAATAAATTTTAAGCATTTTCTTTCCCTGTTTTTCCCCTTTGCATGTTTCGAGGAAAGAACTTGTCTAATTTGTAAACGTTTTTCACCATACCTTTCCCCGTAGTTTAAAGGAAAAGATCTAGCTTGTCTGCAGTATGAGCTATTTAATTCACTTTACCCTTCGTCTTCTTCCCCCAAGGCTCATATTTCATTGCGCATACTGCAATCAAATCATGTGCACTCTGCCCTCTCTCTTTCCATTGTTAAAACGGTTTGCTAATGTTTGAATTGAACCTAATGGCGTCTTCTTCATCGTCTCCCCAGCAAAATCGGGAATTAAATGCTTTCTCTGGAATAGAACCTGCTGGCAAAAGAAGGAAGGTTTGTGAATCATTTAGATTATATGATGTATTTATTAATCACAGAGGCCCTGATGTCAAGCAAACTTTGGCAACCGAGCTTTACAATTCTCTTAGGCAATTGGGAATAGAGGGGTTTCTTGATTCTGAAGATAAGGAACTTGGCAATTCGTTTACTACTACTATTGAGACAGCTATCTGCTCTGCTCCGGTACACAGCCATCTTTTCCAAAACATATGCAGAGTCACCTTGGTGCCTGGCTGAGCTGGTTCTCATATTAGAAAGCAATGCCAAAATTATTCCTGTGTTTTATGAAGTGAAGCCTAGTGACCTTCGCCACATTGAAAAGGGAGTATACGTTGATGGATTCATAAAATACGAAGAAAAGGGCAGGTACCTGGAGAAGCTTAGCCAGTGGAAGGAAGCCCTTCAAACTCTTTCATTTATAGCGGGAGAAGAATTTCACAGGTAGTCTCTCTGTTGCTTTGGTAGTTCTACTTTATATAACTCTGTTTTCCCTTCAAATCTGGTTTAATATTTTCTCATGGAATTCTGCTTTCATTTTATAAAGTTTCAGTGACTGCAAAACCATAGTAGCAGCAGTAGAAAAGGAAGTTCAAAGGAAACGATGTTTACATGTTGCAAAATTTTCAGTAGGGCTTAACAATCTTGCGGAAGATTTTGAAAGGCAATGTTTTGATGAACTTGTACAAGATTTTGAAAACCAGTGCGGCCTGGAAGAAAGGAAAAATAATCCTAACATTGTTGGCATTTTCGGCATGGGTGGGGTAGACTGCGGAAGACAACTCTCGCCAAAGAGTTGTTTAACCGAAAGGGTTCAAATTACTCTGGAGCAAGTTTTTTGTTTGATGTGCGAAAAGCAGCTGTGAGAAGTGAACTACCTTATTTGCAAAGTCAGCTTCTCAAAGATCTCTTCCACAAAGAACATAGTTTTAGAAAGTATAGAGGAAGGAACAAGCTATCTCAAAGATAGTCTACAAAGGAGCCTCTTTTTAAACTTCCTGATAGTTGTAGATGACATGATCATGTGGAACAGTTAGATGCTCTATTGATACTTGATATCTTAAATAAATCAAGTAATACTCTGGTTATTGTCACAACCTGTGACATTGGAGTAATCATATCTGCAGGGATTACTGTTGGTTATCGTCTAAAAGGAATGAATAGAAACCATGGGAGGGAACTGTTCTGCTGGCATGCGTTTGAGCAACCCCTTCTATGTACCGGATACGAGGCTCTGGTTGATCAATTCGTGGACGTGTGTGGAGGGTTACCTCTTTCTCTTCAGGTTCTGGGCCGTCTTGTTCGTGGTAGACCTCACAGATATTGGGAGTTAAATTTGAATAAAGCTAGAGAGATGTTGCCTCGAGATATAAAGCAATGATTGAGAATAAGTTTTGATGCATTAATGGATGATGAAGAAAAACAGGTTTTTATGGATATTGCATGTTTTTTTCTGGGCAAACCGATGTATATGGCCGAAAGAATTTTGGAGGGATCAGGATGGGACGCTCAAAATGCATGATTTTGATTTTTGGCCTTAGAGTTCAAAAAGGAATTTTGCATTGATCAGAATGTATGACCACCTGAGGGACTTGGGAAGAGAAATGGCAGTTGAGCTCAGCTCTCCTCATCGCCAGTGGCATCGTCGAGATTTGGAATCTTTGGTATGCTTGTTACCCCTCCAGATTTGTGGTTAGCGTCGTAATATTCCAAATCTTAAAGTTGTTACTACATAAATTTAAAACTGCACTGCTTGCTTCTGTGTATGCAGGAATTGACGGGTTTGAAAACTATCCTCGCCAAAACCAATGTCAGATGTCTCCATTCCATTTTCGACCATTCCATGGGCTGTCGAGTTACATTCTTTATAGGCCAATCAGATAGCTGTGTTGAGACGGCAGCTTCCTTACTATGGCTCGAGCTTGAGGACGGCAGCTTCCATTCATGGCTTCCTCTTCAAAATTTGCAGTACTTGAAAATCATCGGTGGAAGATTCAAAACATTGCGGGAGAAGCCCCAACAGGTATTTTGATCTTCTCAGTCAAAAACGAAATCTGTAGTAAGGCTATAAAGTGGAATGCATTATGTTATGGTTGTGTCCGGGCTGTTTTTTTTTTGTTTGTTTGTTTATCATTGAGAGCTTTATACAAAAAAATATTGAATTGCAGGCGACCTCCCACTTGAAAGAGCTGGTAATTTTTCAAACCTCTTGAAAGGGTTTTCAGAGTTAATAGGAATAACAGATAGTTAGAGAATGTGTTCTTAGATGCCCAAAGATTTCCAATACAAGGTTTGTCTTTACTAGAATGTCTTTATGTCTCTGGTCTTCCAAATCAGAGGGGGAACAGGCTGCAGCTGAAAAAGAGGGCTCTGTAAATCTTTGGTTATCGTGAATTTCCAATTTAATGGTATAGTAGATTGGAAAAATGGAAGAATATCTAGTAGTGTTAAGGGCCTAGTGAGTTGCCTTGAAAAGTTAGAAATTAGCCATGAAAAATTTCTTTCCAAGATCTTCATTAATGCAATTCACTATCCCAGCCTTAAATCTGTCGAACTTGACGCCGTAAAAAGTGTTATGGAAATAATTTTAACAAAGGTAAGACTAAATTGTTTTCTAATTACAAATTAATAAAAACCAAAAAACAAACATGAGCATTTTGATCTTACAAATGTTGTTCTGTTTAAACATTTTTGAATGTCTAGACCTTGAGTATGAAGACTTGCGTCTCAGAGGTAGGAAGTGTCTGGAGAGCATAGCTTTTGATGAAAACGAGAAGATGAAATATTGTGAGTTAGATGGTTGTCAGAATTTGGAAACAGTAATTTTGGTTGTCAAGAGCTTGTAGAATTAAGCATTCGGAGCTGTTTCTCTTCCAGAAAATACATTGAAGAACTGTTTACATATTTTATTTTATAGGCAGAAGACAGTTTAATTGCCAGATAACTATCTAAACTGAAAATAGTTTACAGCATTTAATACAAATATTAACCCTCGAGGATTAACACGTTAACATATAATTGATGGCCGAAAGAAGTTTAAATATCTTCTATTGGATGGTTCTCATAATTTGAAAAGTGTGTTAGGCAACTATAGAGTAGCTGGCTAGATATGAGCGATTGTCCCATAAGCTTGACGAGTTGCCAAGAACACTCATTAGGCTGTCTGTACAAAGTTGCAGAGATTTGCAGAGAGTAGCAGGAACTGTTGGGCTTACAAATCTTAGAGATCATATTATTAGTAATTGTCTTGACCTTGAGGAGTTGCCAGATCTCTCAAGACTTATTAGTGTGAGGTAAATTGAGATTGGCTCTTGTGAAAAGTTACAGAATTTAACGCTGGCAACAACACTCATCAGTTTGTCAATAAGTTGTGAAGATTCGGAAACTAACACTCAACTGTTTATTGAATGAACTGAAAACAAATTTTAAAGAGAAACAATTAATTATTAATAGCATATATCATCATAATAAACCACATTAATTTACAGCCATAAACCAATCAAAATGTACTAAAAAATATACACTATGAAGTCTGTATTTTTTATTTTTTGTCCTTACAAAACAGCAAGAGGCAATGCCTTTTTATAGAGTTTAGAAAAAGCTTAAAAAGTCTAGCTATACGAGCAGTTTTATTAGTGTATAAAAAACAATTTAAACACTACAAAAATAGATCTTTAAAATTAGATCTTTCATGTATCTTAAAAAATAATGGAACTAAAGATAATCATTTCCATGCAGATTTTCCCTTATCTGCATCAATTATCAACAAGTTGCAGAGATTTACAAAGTGTATTAGGAAGTGGTGATCTTATCAAGCTTAGAGAGCTGATTATTAGTTATTGTCCTGAATTTGTTGAGTTGCATGGAGAAGATTGAGATTGATTTTTGTGAGAAGCTACAGAACATTATACTGCCAACAATACTCATCAGTTTGTCTGTACGCTGTTGCAGAGATTTGCAAAGAGTATCAGAAAGTGGTAACCTTATCAAACTTACAGAGTTCTTTTATTTTCAAGTGTCCTGAGCTTGAGGAGTTGCCTGGTCTCTCTAGACTGAGCTGCATGGAGAAGATTACGATTCACTGTTGTGACAAGCTACAGAATATTATGCTGCCAACAACAATTATCAGTTTGTCTTATTTGAGATTGTTTAGTTTGCATTTATAAATTCAGTCTTATTTAGATTGTTGAGAAGTTACATTTATAAATTCATTTTATAGAATTTGGACCGTCTTTTATAGGATCTCTATAATATTTTTGAGAAGAAATTTATATAATTTTTTAGAATGTACATAATCGTTTTTTTATAAAGAATGAATATTATTTCTTTTTTTAAATAAAATATTTTTCTTTAAAGAAAAGGAATTTTATTTTCTAAGAATAAAAGATAGGTGGGTTTAGTTTTTGCCATGATTATATACAATTTTACTCTGAAGTTCAAGCTTGAAAATTCTTTAATTAGTAAGAAGTTTTGTAATCTCTTAAATTAATTAGGGTATATTTGAAGTATACTAAGTATAGCTAGCCTTCTTCTAACATAGCAATATAATTTTGTTTAATATGAAAAGGGAGTAGGATAGAACGATTCTGCTATTGCCAGTTACTCCAGCTCTGTTTGATCAACTTAATTCATTTTCTTTTTTTGCTTTCTTTTCACCGAACAGAAATGAAAGAATTTTGCATATTTCAATTTCATAATAGCTTCCGCAAGGAATCCTGTCTCTCTATTGCAACAATTGGATATACGGATCATGGGGAAGTTAATTTCATTTGAGCAAATAATTGTAATGGCTCTCGCTTCCACAGGTGACTTTATCGCTAGAATACATTCATGTCATTTTAAGAAGAAGATCAAGGAGTATCATTCATTATAAATGCAACTTATCCAAAATATTATACTGTTTCTTTCTCTATTTTGTTTTAATATTATTTACAATAGTATAACGAATATAAGTTATGCTATGAACTTAATGACTTCTATAGCACTTTGAATGTGAACGACTGAAGTGTTATTCCTCTTATGAATAAAAAGGAATCGATGAATAGTGGAATATTCTCTTGATCAAATAGTCACTATGTTACTATTCCTATTTTGTTTTACAAGAAAGAAAGGATAGTAGGGTTGACTTAAATTATTTTCCTTAAAATGAAAAAGGCATATGGAAAAAGTGAATCCATTTATTTATAGCGTAATTAATTAATAATATTGGTAATTCTCAATAATTAGAAGCAAGCATTTTTAAAATTAAATGTTAATATTTATTTTTTAAATGTTAAGATACACATTTTTGAATGAATTACAACAAAAATCAGGTTCTTTGCAAAGGATTTAGTTCACAATAATAAATTAGATTTATTCTAGCAAATTTAATTTAGAGCATTGTAGAGAAGAATCTTTTGATTCTCATCCACGTTGGTGACTATTGTAGAGCTTTTTAGATCCCAAAGCACATTGATTTTTGAGTCTTCATTATTTGACATTCATTCATTAAAGCTAAGTGATTTATCATCCAATTTACTTTCTATTTAAACATAATTGTACAATTATCTAAATTTTTAAGGAATTCATTCATATCATTCCATCTACTCTTTAGTCTAGGTTAATGTTTCTTGTTTATATGCATTTTGTTGGCTTGTCTTTTTTATATTTCTTTTTTATTTTTAGATCTAAATTATCCTTTTGTTTTTATTCTTCATTGATAGATCTTCATTTTAGTTTTTGGTGTTTCCTCTCCAAAGCCTATCTTGTACTCACTCAACCCATCCTATATTTACTTTAATGTTAACTCTTTTGCCACACTTTAGATCTAATTCTGAATTGATATTTAGAGCTCCAATAAATTATACCTTCCTTTTTGTGTTGCTTGATTCATCCTCTTAGGGTTGTCACTCTTAATTTTGAGCTTCAATCCCAAGCACGTCAAGATCAATCCTTGGTGGCATGAGATTGAACCTTGGAAAGTGGTAATTCTGAGGTAATGAGTGAATGCATGGATATGGTTACAAATATAGATGCAACAAACGATGCCTAAATAGTGATTATATGGAAATGTGTGCTAGTAGAAATAGTTTAAGGTTGAATCTATAGTAATATGTGTAAATGTGAACAAATAGTAGATAAAGATTAGGGAATGAGCCAAACTTAACACAAGACTACACCACTTACCAATACATTTAATTATATTAAATAATTCCATCAAAGTGAAGACCTAAAACTACATGAAAATATACACAAACATGCTTATTTCACCATTACAAAAATAATATGTAACTAAAAAAGAATAACACATACACTTTCCCTCTATAATATTGTTGTAAGGTCTATAGTTTTTTAATTGAATAACTAAATATTGAATATTAAATATGACAAAAGTATCTTTGTTATATTATGTGTGTTGCTTAAAACAACACTAACAAGGGTCATTGTTTTCTTGAAGAGGCTCAAACACATTAAGTTTCACAAATGGGAATTACTTATATGATTGAAAATGTAAGTCTCTAAACTGAATTGAATCATGTTCTCCTTTTCATCCTTTCAAAGTATTTTCCTTCCATTTTTCCTTGGTATTTTCAAATAAATTAAAAAATAAAAGGTAAAGTATTATTAAATGAATATAAATAATATTTTACCTTTGCTTTTTGAATCTCCTTCTGACTAATGGAAGAGGAAGTGTAACTCATGTGTTGAGAGATGGCTCTCGCAACTCTCGTGATATGATATTTGATGTAGAAGATGAGCTATAGATGAATGAAGGAATGTGGGTGCTTAGTGTAGACGCCTAAATTGACCATACCTAAACACACTTGATTTTATTTTATCCTAGACATTAACTAAATAAATATTTATCATAGTCTTATAGGCATATGCACCAAGATGGGGGACCAAAAAGTGGCCACCCCACTTTTTGGCCCTCATGAGAGCACAATGTGCTCATGTTATGCTCATTTTTAGAATAAAATAAAAAACCTCATTTCATTGTCACCTTTTTTGTTGAACCCGCAAGTTGAGCATCCTTCAACTCACATTGTTGTAGACCTCATTTTTCATCCAAACCTTTGCCAAATCATCGCCAAAATATCATGAGGATGCTAAGGAGGTCAAAGAAGTAAGTATTTTTAGCTTTTTAGTGTCAAATTTGGATTAAATAGGTATATTGAATTAGTTTTTCAATTGGAATTTGTTTAATTTTCAAGAGTTGATAATTCACTTGCAAATGTTCAAAATCTCAATTCACCTCTTCATGAAAACCCTCATAAGAACAACCACAACAAACACCTCCTAGAATTCCTTGTCATCCTGCAGGTACACAACAAAACATATTAGGGAAAATTAAAAATAATAGAAAAGAACTTGAGTTAATTGCAAGGTTGAAAGATCATGCAAGAACAAAATTTGATAGGACCACCCTTGTTGAATCACTGCAATTTATTATGTCTCAAGTATAATCAGTTAGTGGGAAAATAAATGGTTGGTTTGACAAGAGGGAACAAAAAAATAATAATTTTATGCAGATGCAATGTGACTATCCCTTCCATTGTGAAGGAGGGTGTTGAGGTGGAGACCTTAGAGTCCATTAGCTCGATCACTTAGACCCTTATACAACATATTATGCCTCTAAAACATGATGATGCAATCGAGTCTTCCAGGCGTCAAGTTCCACCTCATGTATGTCAGTCTTGTGGGTCTCTCTATGTCTATGATCTTGAGGATAGTTAGAATGCATGTGCCCATGATACATTTGTAGTGGATCAAATGGTCAAGAAAGAAGCTCTGTTGACTGGGACATTTGGCTTTGATAGTCAGGTAAATGTCGACAAGTTCATTTAATTCTACTTATTAAATTTTATTTTGAAATGTAAGATTAACTAAAGTAGTAGAATGATTGTAATGAAATTTTGAGGTTACAGTGTTCACCATACTTGCAGCAATCCTCCACCTCCCTATTAGATGACGATGTTGAGTACAAAGGTATGTAACTAGTAAAGAATTATAAATATTACATGTGAATAGTTGAACCTTGTAACTCACTTTGGAGGTTGAATAGGTTAATGTTGGGCCTTCAACATCAACACTTGGCAATCAATGTGCTCATCAAACTTTCACTCAGGTAATATAAAGAATTTTTAATTTTAATATAAAAAATTGTCCCATTTATTGTGGTTGTTCTCGACAAAGTTTTTAAGACATTATTGTTGATGCATATATAGTAGTTTTGAATCTAAATTTATCTAAGATCCGAGTGAATTTTAGGATCAATAGTGTTTTTAGTCAAACAATGTTTTGTGGAAGGTTAAAAATTGAATATATATTATTGCTTATGCTTAATACATTACATCATCAATTGGGAGCAAGATTTAGTTCTCTTATTTTCTGATTTTCATTGTTCATACCACCCATTCTCTTTTTTTTTCTCTTCTCTCACTTTCCTCCATGTGCTCTGTCTTTTTCCTCTATTCATCTCTTTCTTGTTTTTCTTTTATGGATTGAAAATTCATATATATCTCCTCAAGTAGTTAGATCAAATATTTTTATGATATGAAAACATTTATTATGCAATCCAATCTTATATAGATTTGCTTGAATTTCATTCCATTACGTACACATGTTTTCATCTCCCATGTCATTACATTGCTATTGTGTGCATACATTGACTAATCTATATGGAGGATTTTCAAGATCAGGTATAAGAAAGAAGAAAAAAGAAATATTTAAAAACTAGTATATCTCCTTTGGTAAGTGTATCCTTGATATTTCCATGATTATCTATATGCTTTTCTATACTCTTAAGTTAACAATTTGATATCCCCAAGAATATCATAATCCCAATAAAGTGAAGTAAAATGTGATAACGGATATTGCACACCCCACAATTCTAATATCATTGTTTTGCACTCATTTTAGTGTTTTGTCTGCTTTGTTCCCTTTTTCCCATTTCTAGCCCATTTTTTCTCCTTCCCTAGCTCTTCCCCCTTCCAATATGTTTTGACACATTTCTAGTCCTTATATATTCTCTTTCACCATTTCCCATTTTTCATGTCTTCCCCCCTTCATTATGATTACTTGACACTTAATCTATCCATTTCTTCATTTTAGAGGTGATTTCTCTAAAAATTAAATGTTATTTTATTCTCACTCAAGCCTAGTTTGTTTCCACATTATTATTTTCATATCTCACACATCATGTCATCTTGCTTTCTTTTACTCTTTATGATGCAAGAGCATCCAGGGGTACCACGTAATCTTGCATCCCCAAAAATATTTATTTTTAATCTTTTTTTTTATTGTATGGTTTCTTCTTATAGGCAACTTTTTAGCATCTAGTTTGGGCACTCTCAAAGTATGAAAAAATTTATTTATTAAATTGGTTGGGTATCTTAATGTTTAAATATTATCTTTGGGTGAAAATGGAGTTAAATTGTTGTAACCATTATTTTATGTATTGGCTCAAAATTTATAATTTGATGAATTGTTAGTTGCACATTTAATGTGCTTAAAAAGCTAAAAAATGGGAAATTTGAAAACCCAACACCCAAGTTGAAAAAATTGAATTTTGGAATATTTAAATTTAGCTTAGAAGAGAATCTTGAGGCCCATACACAACAAGGAGCCAATCAGGTTGCCAAGTTTATGACGGAGGTTTTAGGAAGAGTTATGTTTGATTTGCGTCCATTTTGGCTTGATTCCTGTTTAATTTGGCATTTTTGGTGTTGCAGTCGGTTGTCACAGTTGAATGCAAATCTGGTTGCAATGGTTCAACATTGTCGACTGGCATTCCAACTGGGGTATATTTTAATCAAACCCAAAACGATATCAATGCTGGATATTATTTTAAAGAGACAGATTTAATTATATTTAAAAGCCTTTTATGTTTTATTTGGACAATTCATAATTTAGGCATAAAGATAAACGTTATTTATTTTTAGCACCCCTCTTTTGAGCTGGAAAATAAAACAAAATAAATGAGGAATGTGAAGAGTTGGTGCCGCTAAGGAAGATAGAGGGGCTGCAAAGGAGTGCAAAAAATGTGGAAAGACCCCTCACTCAACTGTGCCAGGGAGAGTAGGCAATGTTGAAGGCAATTGTGAAACCCATGCTAGAGTAGATTTACTGCATTGTTTTGACTAATGGCAGATTGAATAAGTGAAGTCCACACACTAGAGAGAAATCAAAAGAGAATTGGGTCAATGCCAGATGAGGAGAAGAATACAGAGATAATGAATTGGAATAAGGAGGCCACGCCAATCATGAAAGATTAAAATCTTTGTAGATTTTGGTGACAACAGCTGTGAGAAGTCGGATTGGACACTTTCAGATGGAATAAATAAATAAATAAAATAAAAATAAATGCACATGCAAGAGGGTGAAATGCCTCGTATGAAGAAAGAGGAAGGCTGCGTAGAGGGATTAACAGAGAAGATGAGTTGGAATGGAGAGATTACAAAGGGGCAGTAAGTAAATGATGGAGTATGAGAATGAAGGTGAGCCACATTTGGGAGTGGTTAAAGTGCATATTTAAATTAGCATGGAATGTAAGAGCAAGAGTATTTGCATTCGGTGTTTGTAACCTGTTGACTTAGTTTTTTGGTTTGGTGTTATTTTTGAATTTGAAATTGTATACATTCAATTATTTTATTGGTTTGGAAAGGTTTGAATTTATCGCTATTGATTAATATAGACAAATGAGATTGTTGATTTAAGGTTGATTGGCTACAGAGTTTGTGTAATCTGGTTGTGTGTTGTGGGAAGGTTTTTTTCTATCTTGCATTAACTTGTAGGGAAAAAATCCAACATCCAAGAATTGAGTGAAGAAATTTTGGTGAACGGGTGTATCAGTGAAGTTGTAGGAAAAGGTTGTGGAGGAAGATACAGACCGCAAGTTGAATGTTGCAAATATTTCAAAGGTGATTTTTGTAGGTGTCTAAGGCTGATTTGATCTGATTTTACTTTGGTATTAAAAAAAAAAAAATTGTAATGGAGTTTTCAATTCAAATGGAAATTTGATTTGCATGTGTTGTTTGACGAAGAATTTTAAAAATTTGAATGTGTTCCATTAAATTTTCAATTACATGTGCTTGCAAAATTGTGTGATGAGAATGCATGTTGTGTTATGGCTGCCTAGATGGGCTGTCTGAAAATACCCCCATCCTTATGCTGCATCACTTTCTCACCATCTTTGCTTGAGCCCAAAGATACTAGATTCACAAAACATATTTGGGTCCTTCATTTCAATTGACATAAATGTTGTATTAGCATATGATAAGTTGTGATTAGACCTCCCATAAAAGGAATATCTTCCTATTTGCATTAAATTTGAATATTTCTATGTACTAGCAACGTGAATGGGTATGAAGCCATTCTCTTAGGGATCATTATTCCTAAACACATGAAATTCCAAAAACTTATAGGTTTGGGGGACTCACAACTTCAACAAGTCTTGGAAGTCTATCAAATCATATTTGAGCATCCCTAGTCTTGCAAGGACATTATCTTAAATACCATTACTTATATTTTTAATACACACCCTTCAATAGGTTAAATTTAACCCCTTGTTAACTTACACCATTTGTGGACTCTTGTAAGTTTTCAATAAATGTGCAATTGAGTTCTTAGTGGAAGTATATTCACCCATGAATCTCCACCTCCATGTATGCTTCCAAAGCCAAAGTAAAATATTGAGAGCTATTAAAAGGTCTTCTCAATCAAAAATCCTACTAACCATTGATCCCTCGATCTAGTTGTGTAGGTTTTTTCTTCCAAACAAGGTCAACATTCGATCAAGTTCCCTCACCCATTCACCTTCTAAAGTATGGACTACTCACAAGCAACCACTTTTTACCATAGTTCTTTCAAAAGCACCCCTCTAATTCACTTGACACCATTATCTTGCTTTCATGCCTCAAAGTCTTAATGCTCATATGTGCTCATTCGAAATATTTGAGTACAAACATCCACCACTCATTCATTGTTTGGATTCTCCACTCTCCAAGCACACACCAAGTGAATCTTTGACTGTGACTATAAGTGATTATCAACACCTTTGGACTTCCATTATCTCTCACTACAACTTCATTAATCTTTTCCATATAATTGTCTAAATCACACGAGCATGTTGTGATTATGGGAACAAGATTCTTACTAAACTAACGATCAAAACCATAGGTATGCTAGAAATCACACGTATGATTGTCTATTGATGTGCTCCATGCTAAACTTAATTATCCACAATTGATTAATGAGTCACTTTTCTCATCTTAAAGATATGTCCCTATTCCACTCTTCTGTATTCTAATTTAGTTATACAACCCTGATTTATCTATAAATAGAATAAAAAATAATCAATCTCATTATAACTCTACTACAAAGAGGATCACAACTTGAGGTACACTTTCAATGAAGAATGTAAGTGTTTTATGGGCAAGAAAAAAGCATAGGCATTTTATCTTTCCATATGAAATTGTTGCCTTTTCCAAGGGGCAATTTCACAACCACCAATCCTAAAAAGTGAAATTTTACAACCACATGTGTGATTGCAAAACTATCAATTTGTTGTGACAATTCTATCCCATGTCAAGAAACATCTTAGGGTGGAAATTGTTGAGGCATATATCCACAAAGTGTGCATTCTTAGAGAAATTTAGAGAGTCAGACATTGGTGGTACTTCCCTCTCACCCTCCTTGATTTTTCTTCAATAGCAAAGGATATATTGAACAAGGGCAAGGAAGGATTGATCTCATAAAGCTTGAAGGATTTTCATGATTCTCTAATAGATAGCAGGAAGAAATTGGGGAGACATAGAATGAAGCAAATAAGAGATGTAGTTTGTGTCATTCTTTTTCTTTCTCAAAATGAAGTAATAGTTGCATAGACAGTTGTCATTGCACCAAAAGATCGACCTATTAATGCCTGATACAACTGCCATAGTTAATGAATCCACGAGAGGTAGTTAAGCCATGTCACGAACCTAAGCGTTGTGCTACACAACACAAGGAGACCAAGGGTGCACACCTTGCAACAATCCCCCCAGCGGAAGCAAAGGGTTCGAACCCGTGACCCAAGCTCTGATACCAATTGTTGCACAAACGATTGGCATTGCATAAAAAAATCAACATGTTAATGCCCGATACAAGTGCCAAGGTTAATGAATCCATGGGAGGCGGTTTAGCCATTTCACGAACTCGAGCATTGCACTACACAACATAAGGAGACCAAGGGTGCACACCTTGCAACAGTAATCTGTGGCCAAAAAGAGGAAATTCTAAGGGGGAAAGGCAAAGGTAAGGAGTTGAAAGGGGAAATGGAGTTATTGGATTTTGATTTCAGCGCATCCAAGTAATTTTAAGGTTGGATTTTAATCATAGAGTAAAACATAGTGATTGCAAGTAGGTTTTCCAAAATAGCTCCTGTCATTCCACAATAATGGGTTACACTTTTTGGCCAAACTTGACATTGAAATCAACATTTTCAGAGAAAACTTCACTTTCTGACACTTATAGTAGGTAAATTATTAGGAATTTGGAAATGATGTAAACTAGTGATTTGTGAGATTTTTTCTGTAGATTTTAAATGTATTATTTTTTTTAAAAAATTGAAATTAAATTGTAATTTTTTTTGTGTCTCCTTTGATAACTTGTTTTTAATAATAAACAACATTTCTAAAAAGTGGTGTGTACTTTAGCTCACATAACTATTTTTCTACAAAGGATAAAATTCTGATTCTTTTGAATTTAGGTTGTTAACACAAGTATCTAGTGTTTTCATTTTGTTTCATAGCATTTTGTTGAATATTTTTCTTTTAATTAAGTTTTGAAGCCAAAACATTTATAATTTAGACATGGGTGCACTTCGGCACGCATAACTTTTTTGGTATGTATTGAAATTCAATTTTTCTTTTTTTGTTGGAATGAGGACATCAATACCTAGTGCGTATATATTTTTCAAATTTTTTTCCTCAAATTTACTATTTTTCCACAATGATTTTTAATCAAACTTGATGTTCAGTGAAAAACCTATGTACAGTAAAACTAAAAAATAAAATATAAAATAAAAACAAAATATATTAAATTTATAGTCGTTGGAAAGCACGTTTCGATCACTACAATCATCCAACTTGGTTTATCAAGTTGACTCCATTTGCACCTCCTTCCCAAGCTTCGATAGTAAAAAAAATGCATAAATTTTGAAATGGTGGAGGGGAAGGTGAAAAAAGGGGGTTCATTCGAACCCCCCCATATGGTGCAAGAGGGGGTTCATTAGAAGAGGGGTGGGGTTCATTTGAAGGGGGGCTTCATTAGAAGGGGGGTGGTTCATTCAAATCCCCTTCATTAGAAGGGGTAAACGATTTTAAATTTTTTGATGGGCATTTCTATTTTTTCTTCATTTGAAAAATTGTAACCCACTATTGTGGGTTTACCCAGAGAGCGAAGTGAGATAATTAATGATTGATCTTGAGGGAAAAACATTGAATGTTCTTGCTTGTTCTATGTCTGAGAGGTCTAAGATTGTATTTGAACTTGAGATAGTGCACAAAGAGATCATTAGACCTCACTCTTGCTAGTCTTCTCTCAGTGTTTAACTCAAGTAAATTCTTCTATCTTCCATTCATATGTCAGTTTTTTCTTGTTCCTACATGTTTAATTAATTATTTGAATGGTATTATACTTCAATTCCTCTTATTAGATCTTTAGTGAAAAGTAATTTCAAGTTGATGCCCACAACAAGATCAAGAGATGTTTTTTATAAGATAAGCAGCATTTACAAGGTGATGTACCTGTTGTCAATAGTTTTGCACCCTGGTGAATGCAATATTCAACAAACTATTGAAACATGGAAACCTTCATATGTGGGTGATCTAAACAAAGAAGGAATCTCCAGAGTGAGCTGGTTCTCTGAATAATAAATATTACTCTAAAACTTCATAGGGAAAGGGATAAAAAGATGAACTGAAAACAAATCCGAATCTAACTGATGATTGGTTTAAAACTTTTGAAAGAAACTAGATCCTGCCACTCACAACAATTCCTTTACTACAATAGTTCCTACAATCTCACCAATACATGATTTCATCATTAATTCATATGAAGATTCAGAGCATCGAATACAACATATAACCTAAAAACATGAAACCCTGTGCATAAAACTCATAAAAGCAAGACATTAAGGCTTCAAAATTGAATACACAAAGCATCAAACTGCTGTTACCAGTCTTGAGACAAGAAAATGGAAAGAAGAACTTTGTTGTATTATTGGAACTGAAAGAGTGTCAATCTGTCAAAAACTGAGTACAAAGTTCACAAGCTCAAAAAATGCATAAGAGCAGGAACTCTCCTCCAGGAACTACTGAGAGAGGAGATAAAAATACTAAGTCTTTCAAAACATAACTCTCAAGAAACCCTAATCCGAGCTCAGAAAAAAGCTCAAGGAAAAAGGCCTCAAACTACCTCAAAAATTGCCTAAAAGCAGGAAAAAGCACACTGCTTTTATGATCACACTGTCATGCCTCTAAAAATAGGCTAGATTTGCTTTAAAAGCTCAAAAAACACCTTATCTCTCCAAGATAGGTCTGAAATCCGACCAAGAGTAAAAGTCAACAAAAATCTACTAAAAATAGCAAGAAAACACAAAGCAATTTATAGAATATCACTTTATGATTCTGCTTTACAAGATGCAGATTTGCACAATTTATCTATTTTTTGCAATTAAAGATTTAGAATCTTTTGCAAAAAAGAAAGGCTCCTTATTGCTCCATTACAATATTTTGATTTTCTCAAAAAATCATAAACATAAAACACATAATCTTCCCTTTCTCATCAAATTCACATTGATTTCTTTAAAATCAATCAAAAAATAAAACCCTAAAAAGGTAAATGACCCTAAACAAAAGAACCTAGGTCATATGGCATCAAAACCTAATCTTAGGTCACAAGATATCCATTAATATTATCATTGTTTAAACAATACCCAAGGCTTCATATTTCACCATTTCATATTTCACCAAGGCAAAAGAAATAAGTCACCAAGACTTAACCCATTGACCAACTTAGGAATTCGGCCCCCCTCATATACATTTAGACTTAGATTTTAATAAGTCATAATGCAAGGTTCGGCCTCCATTGAAATTCAACATGTGTTCTAATTGAATATTCTGGATCATCATAGGGTCGAATTAGGGTTTTGATCAAAACAAAGTCAAACCCTAATGATCACTCATTTTGCACTCTCTAGTTTGAAGGAAAGAAGCTCTGTCGCTGCCATGACTGAGTTGAACTCGAGCTTGAATGCTTTGATAATCTTCTCCATATTCATTAGTCGACTGAAACTCCAGTGGGTAAGCTTTGTTCTGTCTGTATCGAAGTTCTTTCACTTCATTTTTGAATACCAAAAGGCCCTAAGGCCGCGGCTTGTATGAGTTTATTCTCTGACTTCTCTTTGCACTTTGCTTTGATTTGCCTTGATTGACATGAACTCGAATTCCTCCTAAAAGCTCTAAGAGAGCTCGTGGGTTATTATTTTCTCCTACTATCACAAAGGTGATCTATTCACTCACAGCTCCGCGGCTTCTCACTTCTGTTCATTATGGCCTTAAGGCTGTGGCTTTACACACTCTAATATCTCTTTATTTGTGTTTTTCTGTATTCCCACTTACTGTTGTGTGAGCTCAACCTTCATTGAGAGCTGGGCTATCTTCTAAAGGCTCGAAAACGTTCCTTTTGGACTCCATCTGGAACTCTTGGCCGCAGCTAGAGCACTTACTTCGGCCTCAAACTAGTAATTCCTCTTTGCTTTCTTTGGTTCTCTAGAGACTTAGAGGGTTCCTTCTCTACTCATAGATTTTGGCCATGTTCAGGCCGCGCCAGATGTGTGTTGTAAAAAGCATTTTCTTTGTGGATTTTGGGCTCGACCCAGAACAAAAAAATTGATCCTTATGTCTATTTGAAAGCATTTCCGCTTGTGGGTATCATGGAAGTTTGAATAAAGCTGTCTTTTCTTCCTTTTGTTGCTCAATTCATCACAGAAATTGCATTTCATTATTTTTCCCTGCTATCTCTTTCGTGGGTATTGTGAAAATCAGACGAGAGCTGCACTTCTTCTACTTTGAAGCTGTATTATATTGCTTTTAAATGTAAAACCCATATGGGTTATCATGATTATTGCATTTTCCTATATTTTAAATGTAACCCTGAAAATGGGTATTTGAGATTCAAAACTGCAAATTTATTTGTATGATTTTTTCCATATGGGCTCGATCCAAAACAACCAGTGGCTTATTCTGAACTTCTGAAACAAAATAATGACATGGGTATTGGAAATTTTCAAAGAAAAATGCATGTATTCTTATTTTCTTGGCAGAGCTCGACCACCCATTCTTTGCATTTACTCTTAAGGGTTCCGCTCAAATAACCAGTGATCTTTCTAAATTTATGTAACAAAAGAATGCCTTGAATATTTGTTTTCACTTTTAACCTCCTTAGCATTCTGTACCTCTCAAAAGAAAGCAACTTCATTACATCACTGTACATGACCACAATTGATCAGAATTCAAATAAATCTGCCCAAATAATTAACTGAAAACAAGAAAAGCTGACATTAATTTGAAACCCCAACGTGGGTACTTGCTGTTTGTTTTAATAAGCCTTCAGAAATAAAAATTCATGATGAGAATAATAAGAATCTGTGTGTTTATCCATATTGAGTCCAGGGCTCGACCATTAAGTGACACTTTACTTCGTTATTCCTGTGTCCCTCATTTTTGAAATGAAGATAGTCTGACACTCCTGGAAATACTTCATTGATTAGAACTCTATATATTTCTAAAAAATAGTGATGCCCACATGTAAACCCTAAAAACACTTGGGTATATGAAAAGACAGCAAAACAATATAAGGAAAACAAAGTTGAACCCATCTCTCAAGACATTCTACTCTCCTCAATTGAAACAACCTGATATTCTGGAAATGAAGCTCATGTATCTGAATCCTTATCGAATCTAAAACAATGATTTACTTGCTCTTTTGAAGACATAATAAAACAATCCTTGCCATGCAATACTTGCTTAAGATATAAAAGGTTAGTGATCCCAATAGTACTGCAAATTCTGGGCTTCTAAGGCATTTGAATTTTGTTAATTCCAGCATGATTCTATGCTTATCCATTGTGAAGAGAAAGACTTCTTAAATATACTGTACCCATGCATGTTTTTTTGTACGCTCAGCAGTGTCCTTTTGATTTTCCTCAACCTCGACATAGCAATTCTTGTCCTCTGATTCCTACTCTTGGACTTCATAGAGATTTGATTGATCATTGTAGCACCACGAACCATCTCTACTTACCAGTTCATATGCATAACTGACAACTCAGAATTCCTTCTAGAAAGGCAAAGCTTACTCTTCCCTTATTATTCTGGAATGATCATTAGTCATTACAACTCATAATGTTTTATTTACTTATTAATTAACTAGAACTAGAAATTCATTCAACACTCAAATGCACTGTCTATCCTTTGTATTCTTGAGCAACATGGTACTCTTCATGCATTTTTATGTTTCACTTATCAAATTGCTTTTAAAATTTGTTCTCTTTCATGATGAAAATTAAATCAAACCATTAAGGCATAATGTATGCCTGCTCACTATCCTTGACTGTGAATAGAATGAATTGATGAACTGAACTTGCATGACATATGATTATGATTAGCAAGTGAAACAAAATATGAATTATTCAGCCATATATGATGTAAATGTACTCAGCTGAATTCATTTAGTGAACTAAACTCACTGTTCACCCGTAGCCTTCAGAATGTATAACCTTATCGTTATGAATGCACAGTTGGTTTGGTAACTCGATGAATAAATATGTTTTTTACTCCTTCAGTTGTATTTCATTTCTCTTGATGAACATGATAATGTATCTTTAAAATCAACCCAATTAATGAACAGGGCAGCATGTCGAGCTCTACCCTTGTGGGAGCCCATTTTTCTCCACATGCTTGGTCTTCGAATAATGATCAGCTTCGTGATTTCACCTATACCTGCACAAGGAAACAAACAATGTTAGCAAAAAAAATAGAACATGTTGATCATGATGTTATTACTTCTCCTTCAACTCACTTCTTTCATACTACACTTGATTGGATTGATTGTTTCAATGCATGGTTAATAGTAGGTTGTACTATTGTGTATGCCTCATATAGGTTTCATCATAATCGGAGCCACTGACACCCCTTCTTTCTCTTATAGGTCGATGGAGCACAGAAGACAGGGTGCACCATTCAACATCAAACATCGATAATCAGGCAATGATGATTATGCTGTCACTTATGTGTTTTCCTTTCTGCATCTTCAATAGTGCAATGTGCTATTAGCAATGTGTTGTAACAGTTACATCCACGGCCTGTGTGGATCTTTGATTTCAATTCTTTGCTTTTCGTTTGAAAAGAAAAATAATGCATTTACATGCAATGTTGTAATATCATTCTGATTGTGAAATCAAATGAAGCCTTGTAAAATATGAGTTTTCATGAAATAAATGAAAGCATTTCAAATGCTAGTTTGCTCATGTTATCAATTATGTATTTCTTTTAATTCTGCAACATCTGAAAGGCACTTTGAAAACTTAATTTCTTCTTTTAAAATGCACAACTGTTACTCAATGCATAATGATAATAATGTGAAACAACATTTGAACTTAAACTACAATTCCACCTTATGATGTGATGACATTCAGCCAGCTCCACCAATTGAGCTGTGGTGAAAAATTGGTAACAGTACCCTTTACACAAAGAGCCTAGTGGGCCAAAGGAAGCTAGTTCAAACCAACTGAACTAGAGGAGAAACAAATAGAGACAACTTACCGACAATTGTAGAATAACAGAAAAAGATTAGACAATCCAAAAACTAGAGGGGACCAATCTGATTCCCAAAACCCGAGGCCACGAAGAGGCAACAGATTTGAGAAGTCCCTTCTTCCTTAGCACAATTGACCAAGAAGGCTCACAATCAAAATCCACTGAGCGAGGTGAGGGAGTGGATCCACAACAACCACCCCAGGCGAGGAGCCACCACGTAGCGAGGGATTCGACAGTGAAGAAGAGGAGACAGGAACAATCAAAGGACCAATAGAATCAAATGACGAGAGATGGGCAAGAATCGAAGGCACAATGACAACAAAAGGTTCCATGGAAGGGAAGGCTGGAAGAGGAGCCTGGAAAGGCTCCGACTCCAAGGGAGCAGTAAGGGGAGGGTCACCCTCCTCAAAGGAATCATCTGAAGAGGTAGATCCAACTGTGAGATGGTCTGGGAGAGCATTCTTCCACCAAGTAGCAACACCTTTGCGGTGAGCAAGAGGGCAACCAGAGGCTAGGTGACCAATAGAGAAACATCTCCTACACCAAAAAGGGAGCCCTTCATAGTCCAAAAGTTGCTTCCAAGGTCTATCCTCCACCATCAAAACCACATCACCATGGAGAGGTTTGGAGATGTCCAAATCGGTAAAAATACGAGCCACTGTAGTATGCCCAATACCCTGAGACGTAGAATCCACCTTCAAAAAGCTGCCAACAACATTTCCAATAGCTTCAAAGCAATAATTCTCCCAAAATTAGAGTGGGAGATTCGACAGTCAAACCCAAATAGGTCTAATATTCAGAGGCTCCATAAGAGGATTGAAAGAGCGAAACCAAGGCCGAATGAATAGCGAATGAACACCCCACATCCACACCCTATCCAACACTCTGTCATAATCCTCCGGGGAAGAAAAAGTTGCAAAGAAAAACCCTCTAGCACTTGGATAGAGCTCAATCTATCCCAAAACAATAGGCTTCCAAGAATTAGAAACCCATTCATGGAGATCAAGAAGGGAGGGCCACAGGTCATTAAACTTGCAAACCACACCCTGTTGCACATAGTAGTCCTCATTCTCAACAGCCTCAAGCCCACATACCACAACAAGGGAGGCTTGAGCACAAGGAAAAGGACGAACCCTAGTCAGGACCTGGGCACGAGCAGCATCAGAGAAGGATTTACGAATGCCATCAAAGGCAACAGGAGGGGGGGCCAACCACACCCGCACAACACCTACAAAGGAAGTAATAGGAGGAGAGGGAGCACACAGCTCCTCACAGACCACAAGAACCCCACCCAAAGGAGCCACGCAGTCACTGTACGTGTGCATGCCTTGGCCCATAACCAACAAAATGTCCAGAGGAACAGGGGGGCCTTGCACCCAAAGAAGAACCCACGCCCAAGCCCTGTGACTTTGAGCAATTCGAGCCATTCAAAATCCATAGAATCCCGCCCAGCGCACCTTCTTTATTTCACATCATCTTTTTTTCCAATTGTAAGA
>VDFB02295033.1:0-42425 GCA_007258455.2 Sequoia sempervirens
AAAAAATACAAAGTGGGCAATGCTAAATTAGATGAGAAGCTCGCACATCAATTCAGTAGCATCAAGGATGTCAAATGGTGAAGGTAAATTTGGGACAAGTAGATACCATTATGATTATGGTTGGAGATGACAAGGACCTAGTATTGAAAGCCACAGCATTCAGAATATTTATGCACTACAACAATGTGCTTGCCTAGACATATAAAGATTTAATCCCTTTAATACCAAGAGCTCAACTAGTGCAAAGGAAAGCATATCAAATGAATGAAAACTATGCTACAAAAGACTAGGAAGAGATCAACAAAATGCTCAAGTATAATCTTTAAGGTGCAACCTAGAGAATAGGTGTCCCCAATAGCAATCAACCTAAAGAGAGAATCATGACAAACACAAATATGTGTTTCTTTCAGAAGTCTGTGTTGATGTTATAGCAGCTTCGGGCTGATTCTTCCAGCCACGAGTCAAGACATAAAATTGCATATAGCCTTCGGCTATTTATTTTATTGAGAAAATTAAAGTGAAGAGGCGCTTCACTTGGCAACATTATAATTCTTATTGGGCCGACCTTCCTTGTAATTCGCATATTTTATTTGTAATTATATTCTTTGTATTATGGCCGACCTTGTACATGAAGAGGTGCGACCTCTCTCACATTTGTATATATACAAGGTCATTTCCCTTCATTCTACAATCAAGCAAGTTCGATTCATTCTCTCATTAAAGTATGAATTCCTTCAAGAGCAGTTTGCGAATTTTCTCTAAGTGCAGATTTGAAGATCAAGGAAGTGCAGATTATTATCTGTCATTGCATCTAGATTTGGTGCTGAATATAGGCCTTGAGTGTGGCCTCATTGTAAAGAGATTTGTTGCCGTCTTTTATATATATACAAGAGAGATCTTTGTTGTTGGGTCTTTCTCCCTCAAGTGGAGGGTTTTCCGAGGGTATTTTCTGTGTTTATGTGTCTGATTTTGAGTTGAATTCTGCTTACATAATCTGATTATAAAAACTAACATGGTATCAGAGTGGGTATAAGAAGATCATGATCAGATTTGTTCAAGCAGCGTTATCCTCCATTCTTATTCTCATCCTACTTGCATCAATCTTATTGTCAAGATGGTGAAAGGGCTGAAGGTCAAAGATAGACTTGAGGGCGCTTCAAACTTCACATCTTGGAAGTTTAGAGTCATGCTCGCTTTGGAAGAAAATGAGTTAGCTGAGTTTGTGGAGGGCGAAGTTCCCGAACCTACTGATGAAAATGAGAAGCCTCAATGGAAGCGAAATGGCACTAAGGCGAAAAAGATGTTGGTTGATTCCGTGAAAGATCACATTGTGCCAATCATCTCCAAGTTGAAATCAGCAAGAGATATGTTCAAGACTTTAGAGGAGATGTATGAGATCAACAACACAAGTCGAGCTCTTGCATTAAAGCAACAACTTCATCATATCAAGATGGAAAAAGGAGAATCTGTCATCTCATATTTCATGAAGATTTCCAAGTTGAGAGATCAGCTCTCTACCATTGGGCATATTGTTGCTAACAAGGATTTGACCATGTTGGCTCTTAATGGTCTTCCTCCATCTTGGGAGTCATACATTCAAGGAATCAATGCGAGATCAAAACTTCCTAAGTTTGATCGGTTGAGAGCAGATTGTATTCAAGAAGAATCAAGGTTGGCTACGAGAGGCATTGATCAAAGCTCTACAAATGAAGATATTCATATTCTTGCCGCTCAATCCTCGAAGAAGAAAGGAAAAGAAGGGAAGAAAGGCTACTTCAAGAGGAATAGAGATCAAAGATTTGATGGTGCTCCTGCATTTAAGAAGAAGGACATCTCTCGCATTCAATGTTTTAGATGTGACAAGTTTGGTCACTATGCTAAGGATTGTCCAACCAGACCTAAGCGGCAGGCTTCATTTGCAGATGTAGGTGAGATCTCTCCGCAAAAGGATACAAGTGAATTTCTATTCTATTCTGCTTTGTCAAGCAATGTGCCTACCGACATCAACACTTGGTTGATTGATAGTGGTGCCTCTTGCCACATCACCGGATTTAGAGAGCATCTATTTGATTTGGTGGAGAGAGATTCTAGTGTTCAAGTCATTATTGGTGATGATGCTAGCTACTCTGTGAAGGGTGTTGGGACCTCCTCTCTTCACTTGGATTCCAGTATTTCCTTACAGTTGAGCGATGTTCTATTTGTTTTGGGTATCAAGCGAAACCTTGTCTCTATCTCAGCATTGGAGGACAAGGGGTATCAAGTTGCATTCTTTGAAGGAAAAGTTCTTGCATGGCCAAAGAACTCAAGTATCAAGTCTGCCCAGGTGATTGGAGTTCGACATGAGTGTCTCTCCAAACTTTGCACTCGTCCACTTCAGGCTTTGTTGCATGATTCTTCAAGTTCGTGTGAACTTTGGCATAGAAGACTTGCTCACCTTCACTTTCGAGCACTACCAACCATGGAGAAGATGGTCACGGGCCTTCCTAAATTCAACAAGGAGCATGAAGGTACCTGTCGAGGATGCACTTTAGGTAAGAATACTAAAGGTTCATTTCATAGTAGTGAAAGTAGATCTAAATGCATTCTAGATCTTATTCATTCTGATTTATGTGGTCCAATGTCTATTGCTTCCTTGAGTGGTTTCTTGTATTATGTAATCTTTATTGATGACTACTCTAGAAAGACTTGGATTTATTTCTTAAAGACTAAAGAATCTAAGGAAGTACTTGAGAGATTCGAGGTATTTAAAGCTCAAGTAGAGAACTTGTTTGGGAAGAGGATCAAAGTTCTTAGATCTGACAATGGAGGAGAATACATCTTCGAAAGTTTTCGTAACTTTTGTGTTGAGGCAGGAATTAAGAGGGAGTTTTGTGTTCCCTACAATCCACAGCAAAACGGTGTTGCAGAAAGGAAGAACAGATCTATTGTAGAAGCAACTAGAGCCATGATTCATGATCAAGATCTGCAAACCTTCCTTTGCGCTGAAGCATCTAGGACAGCTGTGTATGTTCAGAATAGAAGCCCTCACCGAATTTTGGAGAACATGACTCCCGAAGAAGCATTCACAAGGGTGAAGCCGAAAGTAAGTCATTTGAGGATCTTTGGTTGTCCAGTGTATGTTCATAATACCTAAAGATAAGAGGACAAAGCTAGAACCGTCTAGCAAGAAGGGAATATTTGTGGGCTACAGTGAGACTTCAAAAGCCTACAGAGTTTACATTCCAGGTCAAAAGTTGATTGAGATCAGCAGGGATGTTACATTTGAAGAGGATGTTGCATTCAAGAGGTCTAAGGGCATCCACATGGAGATAGACAATGAAGACCATGAGTCTCCTCAGGATATGGAAGTTGACCATATTCCTGAGATTCGGAGGGAGGCTACTGATCCTAAAGAAGATGATGATCCAATTGAGCCTTTGGAACCTACTAATGGGCCTACGGACATTGTGATTGGTCGTAAGAGACCTCTTTGGGCGAGGCAAACTATGCAGGAGGCAGAGAAGTTTGCAGCTCCAAGAGGAACTTTCAGAGAAAGCAAGAGACCTCATAAGTTCTCAAGCTATGTTGCTTTGATGAGTCAAATCATTGAGTCAAAGCCTTCTAGTGTTGAGGAAGCTACTAGTCAGCAAGTTTGGAAAGATGCTATGACTAAGGAGTATCAATCCATCCTCAAGAATGATGTTTGGGACATCGTACCTAGACCTAAAGGTAAATTTGTTGTATCTTCTAAGTGGCTCTTCAAGATCAAGCATGCGGTTGATGGGAGCATCGAGAAGTACAAGGCTAGGTTTGTGGCTAGAGGATTCTCTCAGAAAGAGGAAGTAGACTATGAAGAAACCTTTGCTCCAGTTGCTCATTATACATCCATCAGGACCATCATTGCTATTGTAGCATCTAAAGGATGGAAGATACACCAGATGGACGTTAAGACAGCATTTCTGAATGGTGTGATCGAGGAAGAGGTATATATTGAGCAACCTGATGGCTTTGAGGTTCATGGGAAGGAGTCTCATGTTTGCAGGTTGAAGAAGGCTTTGTACGGCCTTAAGCAGGCTCCTCGTGCTTGGTACGAAAGAATTGATCATTACTTGTCAAGCTTGGGCTTCTCCAAGAATGATGTTGATTCAAACCTTTACTTCAAGGTAATTGATGGAAAAGCATTAATCTTGGTTCTATATGTTGATGATCTAATTGTTACTGGAGAAGATCACCTCATTATCAAATGCAAGAAGGAGCTAGCTTATGAATTTGAAATGAAGGATCTTGGTCTCATGCACTGCTTTCTTGGCTTAGAAGTATGGCAGAAGCTAGATGAGTTCATTTTGAGTCAAGGGAAGTATACCATTGACATTCTAAAGAGATTTGGTATGATGGATTGCAAATCCATGTCCACACCTATGGAGACAAATTTTCAGAAGCTTAAGGAGGCTGCAACTAGTTCAAATCTGGTGGATCCTACTATGTACAGGCAGTTGATTCGATCGTTGATGTATCTAGTCAATATTATACCAGATATTTGCTATGCAGTGAGTGCACTTAGTTAGTTCATGTGTGAACCAAGGCAAATACATCTAGTTGCAGCGAAGCATATCCTAAGATACTTGCGTGGCACAAGTGGATATGGCTTGAGGTATTCTTCTGATGTGGACTTGGAGCTGCATGGATATACTGATTCCAATTGGGCAGGGTGTGTCACTAATCGGAAGAGCACCTCTGGATGTTGTTTCAGTTTGGGGTCTGCGATGATCTCCTGGTGTAGCAGGAAGCAGTCTTCAGTAGCACTAAGCACCGCAGAGGCTGAGTATATTGCAGCTTGTGTGGCAGCTCGAGAAGCAGTGTGGCTTCGGAAGCTCCTTGCAGGATTGTGATAATCAAAGTTGTGTGAAGCTTTCTGTCAATCCAATGTTTCATGACAGAACTAAACACGTTGAGATCAAATACCACTATATCAGAGATATGGTATTGAGGAAAGCAATCCAGTTGAAGTATATTAGCACTGATGAGCAAACGACAGACATTCTCACCAAGCCTCTTGCCAAAGTAAAGTTTGTGTACTTTCGAGACAAGCTTGGTATTGTGGAGAATGAAGCCCTAACTGAGAAGGAGTCTCAGTATCAGTGATCTTCTGATTTGCTTTAATGCATTTCTCTTTGTGAGAGAGATTTGAGGTGTAAGCCCTTGTTTAATGCATTTCTCTCTGTGAGAGAGATTTGAGGTGAAAGCCCTTGTTTCCACCCTCTGGGAGTAGCCATGGTGGATGTCATGTGTGTGACTCCATGACAACATCACGTGAGAGAGTCCATGATGATTTTTTCTTGTACTTGTGCTTTTCACCCTCTGGGAGAGCCATGGTGAGCGTCACGATGAGGTGACTACATCACGTTGAGTGATGAGCACTTGTGCATACCATACATGGGTGTAGCCATGGTGGTTGATATCACGATGAGGTGATATGTTTCTTTTCCACATATGGGAGTAGCCATGGTGGTTGACATCACGATGAGGTGATGTGTCTTGTACAACTGGAAGTATTCCTCCCTAGCTAAGAGGGAGTGTTGATGTTATAGCGGCTTCAAGCTCATTCTTCCAGCCACGAGTCAAGACATAAAATTGCATATAGCCTTCGGCTATTTATTTTATTGAGAAAATTAAAGTGAAGAGGCACTTCACTTGGCAACATTATAATTCTTATTGGGCCGACCTTCCTTGTAATTCGCATATTTTATTTGTAATTATATTCTTTGTATTATGGCCGTCCTTGTACATGAAGAGGTGCGACCTCTCTCACATTTGTATATATACAAGGTCATTTCCCTTCATTCTACAATCAAGCAAGTTCGATTCATTCTCTCATTAAAGTGCGAATTCCTTCAAGAGCAGTTTGCGAATTTTCTCTAAGTGCAGATTTGAAGATCAAAGAAGTGCAGATTATTATCTGTCATTGCATCTAGATTTGGTGCTGAATATAGGCCTTGAGTGTGGCCTCATTGTAAAGAGATTTGTTGCCATCTTTTATATATATAAGAGAGATCTTTGTTGCTGGGTTTTTCTCCCTCAAGTGGAGGGTTTTCCCAGGGTATTTTCTATGTTTATGTGTCTGATTTTGAGTTAAATTCTGCTTACATAATCTGATTATAAAAACTAACAGTCTGAACACAGTCACCTTTAAGGACCCATTTTCCATTCGATTTACAGACTCTATATTAGAAAAAGTGGCCGGGCGTGAGATTTATTCCTTTGCTGGTGGCTTTTTCTGGTTACAACCAGATTAGCATAGCTGAAAAGGATTAAAATGAAGACCACCCCAATGGGGGAAGATGACTGATCCATTTATAGCAGTCAAGAGACACATCTACATGCTCTACCAGAGTGTATGTGGCACAATTGTGCAATTAAGTGGGCTTTGAATCCAAAAAGTGTCATAAAATGTCATAAAAGATTCTCTTTTGTCCTCAAGATCTAGTTAGTTCTTTTCAAGACTCTTGTGATTAGATGCAACAAATAATCTACTCGATTAGGACTCCATACTATTCATTTTATAAGCATACACAAATACTTCAATAGTAAAACACACCCACAAGATATGGATTGTAAAGGGAGTATACCAAATATCAACACTTTGAATCCAAAAAAGAGTCATAAAATGTCATAATGGATTCTCTTTTGTCCTCAAGATCTAGCTAATTCTTTTCAAGACTCTTGTGATTAGATGCAACAAATAATCTACTCAATTAGAGTACTCCATAGTATTCACTTCATAAGAATCCAATAGTAAAGACAAACCCACGAGATATGGATGGTACAAGGAGTGTACCAAATATCAACTCAGCATTTGAATATGATAGGTAGGGCAATATCCTCTTAGTCCTTGGAAGGTTATTTCATGTCAACGTCCTTCTATACAGCCATAGGCTCATTCAACGTCATACACCATGAGGTAAGCTCTAATATTATTAATCCCAAGGTACATAAAGTTGTACATGGGTCCATCAAAATACAATCCTCAACAAGGCCCAACAAGGCAGGATTACAATAACATGCACCTATGCTCTAACAAGAGCACATAACCTGTGTAAGATTACATGATAGAGAGAAGACTATTTGTCTTTCCTATGCATCTAAAATGTACATCAATATTAGGAACATTGCCCAAGACTACTGCAGCCATGACTTTGACTTTACAGCTAAAGTCAATTCAGTGGATTGATTCTCTGATCTCCTACCCCTTCTTCCTAATGCCTACCTGACTTATTCTATCATTGTGTTTGATGTGAAGAGATCTAGTCTCTATGGTCTCTATAGATTCTTTCAAATGCATCACAGAAGCAAAGTATCATATATCATTCTTGGGCTATAGAGCGTCACAAGTCTTGTTATTAACAGCTTCAACACCATCCACATTCTCAAAAGCCTCAAAAGTTGTTTGCATAATCATGCTGTTCTCCATTTTTAAAGATGGATTAGCAGCATTCTCCACTTCAGTCAAGTTTGAAAATCAGTCAAAGCAAATTATGACATATTATTTTTGCTGGAGACTTTATCTTCATCATCGGGCCCAAACAACTTAGTATCAGTGACAACATCTAAGGCAGTAATTTACACAGTGAATTGTTGAGCCTTAGAAACATAAGAGATTTGTTTGTGCTAAGGAACATTGATTGTATTTGATTTATGTCATGTGGCAAGAGCTTTAGTGCAATTCTTGGAAAGATAACCATAAGTGCATTCCGATCCCAATATCTGAAGGTATTCTCAAAATCAACATACACAACATACATTGTGATCCTAGTTTAAATGAATATTGTCTACAGATGCAATATTACTTTTTAAGTGTAAGGAGTAATTACCCAAGCCACCAAATTTAAACAAGTCTCATCTTGAGAGATATAACTGCTTTTGGAAAAGCATTGCAAACAAGATTGTATCAAATAATCCAAATTGGTTTCCCAACATCATTGTGTGGACCTTATACTCTTTTAGTTGAATTTTATGTAATTATTAACCCTACAGATGTGGAATTGGGAGAACCTGTTTCCACATAAGTGCATTGAAAGCCATCTTATGATAACTAACATCCTAAACTTGGATCCTCCATCTTCATAAGAGCACAGCCAGGGTTTTCTGTAATCTAGTGGCCAGCCTTAACTTACAGTAAAATTGGTAACATCACCTCTGGTCATACTTAATCACGATGACCTCGTAGTGCCAATTATATTTCTATTGATATATGGAAAATGAGTAACTTAGTCTCCTGTCTGTGACCCCACTCCTCCCTTCAAGAAACAAAAAGAAATCACTTGGGCGGATAGCAATAGCATGCTACATTTCTCTGTGTTGGAGGATATTTCCTATAAGTTGAGAAACATAACTAATGAAGGAAGTTAGCAAAACATACCTTGAGCTTGTGTACTGAAGTTTTACGTTATCTACAAAGACAAAGATTTGAAATTTTTGGAAAATGTGTGCAGGCAAGCAAACAAATCTCTGGCACAAACTGTCTTAAGCATGAATATATTTATGTTTATATGATAATGACAAATCTTTCCACTTCAATAAATAATAAGTATATGTGCATTATATGCAGGCTAACACGCGAGGTACAAACATTAAAAGTTACTATAGAAAAATTAATAGCATTGTATATTTTTTATATAAAAAGTGGGCTATTTTTTAGTAAGGTTTTCTAATCTCGGTTTGTATTTTGTGTCAGATTCTCAATCATTAGTTTAATTCTAAAAATTAGAAAAGATGGGCTGATGAAAATACTAGTGATCTGAAAAGACAACTACATGTGTTACATTTGCCCACACGGTTGTTGAAGTTGCTCTAAGAAGATAATCAGAAATAATGCTTGAGAAGACAAATATACAACAGTGTAGACCATTAGCAAACCATGGTTTACTTTAGTGTTTTGTAAAGATATTCTCACAAGAGGTGTACTGTTTGCTAAATAAGCATGTTGGCTAGCTGGAACCTAAAAAGTTAAAATATAGATACTATACAGATGACAGGGCCATAGAGAGAGCCACCTAGGATTCCTCGAAGCACAGAAATGAGAGATGAGGTTAAGTACAAGTCCCAAATGACTTTGGCAGAATAGATAGCTCTTAGACGTTGGATCTAAGCTTAAGGAAGGAAAAAACAGTTCATGTGTGTATTGAAATGCATTAAAAGCAAGATCTTCCAACAAAGGAAGTGATCTGTAAAGTGGATTAGAAAAGTTGGACCATTGGCATCAAGTGTTGCCACTGCAATCAAAAGAGGTTGCCTTAAGCCTTGTGACTGGAAGTTTGTCATCATTCAAGGCATTACACTGTAGAAAGGACTGTATTTTTGTCAGCGACTGTCTGGGGTGATCTGGAGCAGCCTAGAGATGACTACAGAAGTGCAGGTCTTCAAACTATCCAGAAAACGAAAGTAACCAAAATTGCCGGTTTGTGCAGATGGCATTTTTTGTCATTAACTTCTGCAATTTTGAAATCACCTCCTCGCAGAAGTGCCAAATTTGTCACAGTGGAAGTTGGGCATGGAAGACAAAGAGGTTTGTCATTTGATCTCCCATTTTGAGGTTGGGGAGGCTATAGAACTAAGAAAAGGCATATATTCATTGTAAACAATATAGAAAAGGTTCGCTCTCATAATAAGCTATGATATTGTTGTTTTCATGACTGTCACATACAGAAGAGCAATGTTGTGATGGTGCAGAGATAGTTGCAGGTGTTGGAGCTGGTGTAAGTCCATTGTAGAGCTCTGTTGTTGCCAAAGCAGTATTATAATACTTGAAATCGACTATCAGATAGCGGCATGTAAAGCATATACCCACTCATCTGGAGTTTTCTCCCCATTCGAGGGTTTCTCCAGGTCAATCTCTGTGTGTACAGTGTGTGTGTACTTATCTTTGCATTGTCATATTTTGCTATGCTTAAATTTGAGATGTTTAAACATAAATAAACACTTATGCTATTAGTTTAGCCAATGGAAGTGGACAAGCAGTTTTTGAAGGGTGTTTTGCAGGTTTGCAAAAAGAAATTCGTAAGTTGAAACTCTTCTGTGGCATCACTACCGGAGTTTACGAAACAGGAAATCAAAAACAATTTCTCTGTATATCAGAATCGATTAAAAGCAAGCTCTTCCATATACATAGCTTGATATCGATATACAGCCATGTATGTACACAGACATATATACAAACAGGCATATAAATACACATATAAATAAACATTCAGTTACCTCATACATACATGTATATACACAATATACATATTCAAACACAGATTTATACATATATCTACGTATGGATAGGTAGGTAGAGAGAGAGAGAGATGCAGGGAATACTTAGAACGGTTGTAGTTGTAGAGATTGGAAATTGAAGATATACTCTACAAATTCTCGAAGACGAGTCAATATATAATAAAATCCGATAATTCAACGTTATTCAAGAATTCACAAATTCAAAAGTACAATAAACAGAAAAAGGGAAAAAAAAGCAAATTTGAGAAAGAAATGATCACCTTCAAGAAACCTTCTAATCCATCAGCGACAAAACCGAACCAACCCCCGCCGGCCTTCTGAGTGGTGGCAGTGCCAGCTGTGTCCGTGGCTACCACGGCAGCATCAGCCAGGGTATAAAGAAGCCCCTCCGCCCTACTCACAACACCTTGAATGCTGTCCATGTAAGCGTCCAGCTGGCCGGGGTCCGGCACCTGCTGCAAGCTGAACCTCACCTTTACCTTCACCCGGCCAGATTTTAGAGGACTGGTTCTGCTGCTGTAATTGTTATTTCTATGGGGAATTCCTTTTATTCTGAAAGAAGAGGGAAAGAAGGCTTTATGGTGCACCAGTGGCAAACAAGGTGAAATGCTTCTAGTTGCCATTATTACTATTGCTAATAATATTGGAGTCTCGGCCAATTTGCAGAGGGTGAAGAGAGGCCTTACTTGGACCGTTCAATCGAAACTATGGAAATTATCCATTTATTGTTTGTTGAAGCGGCTAGTGCCGCTAAAAGTTTCAATCCGTTTTTTGTTTTTTAAATCGTCAATTTCAATCGTGGCCCCGTTCTTCTCTTTGATTGTTGCTCGTACACAACCACAAACTCCTTTTTAGATTTATTTAACCTCGTTCAATCAAATATTTCCACGAGATTATTACTGGACTGTAAATGTGATTGTGGAATAAGCGCTGGTGTCTTAATCTCAGTGATATTTATTGTTTTTTCTTTTTATTGGACTTCATTTGAACACAGATCCTTTCGAGCTAGTTAAACTGTCGTAACACAGCAATACAACGCACTACTTTTTACTTATTTCATCATTAAAAAATATTTCGTGACATCGAGTTTTGAAGAGATTTGACAATCACTTTAGTAATACCTCTTATAAAAATAAAGGTGTAAATAAAATAAAGTTTGGAAGTATGATTGAGCATAGAATCAACAAATGAATAGAAATAAAATGAAATGAATTTTCTTAATAATGTGTATGAGATCAAGCAATTCATGGGATCAAGAGTTGTAACTTTAAAATATTTTCAAAACTATTTTGATTGGAAGATTTTTTAATATTGATTTTGATCAAAAAGCTTGTTGATTTGCCTAGCTTTGCTTCTTAAAATAAGACAATTAGGATGTCTTCGTACTTGATGCATATGTCATTGTAGGCTATGCACTCTATGATAAAGTACCACTTTGTCTCCACAACCCGCTTGTTGCAAAATAAGCATGTTCTTATTTCTTGTTCTTCTTTAGGTGTCGTCCATATATCAATCTCTCACTTCAAATGATGCAATCCAATCCTCAAATAAATTATTAATATCTTTGCCTTCCCCTTAATTTTTGCCTCTATTATGCCTTTTCATAAGGTTCTCATGTGGGGTTAAACTCTTTGACACAATAGAGTTTCTTCCAACCATTTTTCTTTGTCCACATGGTAGCACGAAATTTTTCTATCACTTTTTTATTTTCTCATTGTTGTTTGGGCACTCTTGCAAGATTATGTCACATTTATCATCCATTTGTTGTTTTGTTTCATCCATATGTTCTTCCTTCAACTTAACACCTCCTCCATCACCATTATGCACCAATAATGGTTCTCCATATTTTTAGCCTTTTTAAAATAATTTGGTATCTAGGTAATCACCAATGCAAGAAAATACCTATTTCAAACAAAAAAATCTCATATGGAAGTGAAGTATTGATTTTGAGGCAACATATGACTATTTGCTTTTGGATTTTTTCTAAATACTTCCATTTGTAATTATATTGCTTCCCCAAACTTGACCCCCATAAAGGGCAACCAATGTGACAAGCAAGCCAAAAAGGATTTTCTTAGTTTTTTATACCCAGTTTAGCATTCGTACATCTATAATGTAGTTTGTGTCAATATTTTCAGCCCCTATATCCTTTTTGTATTGCATGTCTTTCAACTAAGTATGTTGTGAAATCAAGGGGCACTTGTCAAAAGGGCAAGCAAGTTTCAAACCAAAATATTGAATAAAAGATTATGGTATTATTTTGAGGCATATCATTGAAAAAGCATAAAACAAAAAAGAGGAAGAATGTTGTTATTTTGTGGACTTCAAGAAAGCTTGTGACATAATTTATAAGAGTAAGTTATAGAGCAACATGAAGGATCTTAATATACCAAAGCAATATAGAGTGGAAATTCATAGGCTTTCTGAGGAGCTTCAAGAAAAAATAAGGACTCGAGTTAGCCTCTTAGAAAGCTCTGGAAGTGGCATTGGAGTTAAGCAAGGATGTCCACTATTCCCAACAGTATATGTCGTATATATCAATAAAATAGAAGAATAGTTAAATCTGTAAGAAAGGGATGGTATTATTTTGCGAAAGTGTGTTGTGAAGCTTCTTTTGTATGCTTGTGATCTCATTTTGATTGCAAGAGCTACTCAAGGTTTCAAAAGCACTTAAATGTATTAGAGTGCTTTAGCAAGGAGGTGGATATGTGAGTTAACACTATCAAGACCAAGGTTGTAGCCTTTTCCAACCAAAAGAAAAAATATCTTAACTTCCGTTTTGAAGGGGGTGTCTTAGAAGAAGTAACAAAGTACAAATATCTTGGGATAGACCTCAACAACAAGCTTTATTCTGTAAGTTTTTCTAGTTTAGGATATAGCAAATTATTATTTGCAGCTCTCTTGCATGGAAGGTGTTTTTGTTTGTTGTTTGATCATGCATCTCATGTTTATTCACAATTCTAACACTTAGTTGGAAATTTTGAAAAAGGAAGAGAATTGTTAGGGGTTAGAAAACACTTTTTACTTTACAAAACAAAAGTAGAAGTGCTAAGTTATGGGATTAGAAAACCATTTTGAATTCTATTCAATTTATTAGTATTATTTTTGGTGCTTTATGGATGTAAATAAAGGGCTAGCAACATTTCATCAACAAATTGGAGATAAATAAAGAGGATTAAAAAATTCTTAATCACAAGCAAATTCAAAGTAAAATATTTTATCCCTTATGAGGTTCTGCTACAAGAAATAAGTAACTTCCATGTCAAAGTAATTATTATGGTTCATCTCTTAGGATATCTAAAAAAAGTAAACAATGGAGGTAAATAGATTATCAAAGCTTGTCACCAAATAATTTTTAAATGGGAGAAAAAGATAAATGAAACAAAATGTCAAATAAATGATTAAATTGGAACATCAATTTGAATGCATGTTCAAACAATAACAATGAAATAAATACGTGTTATAGATAAATTTTACAAGTTTATATAGGAAAAGGAACTAATGAGAAAAAGGAAAATTATTCTAATAATCAAACCCCACATATGATCATCATCAAAAGGCTTATATAGTGGAAAATGTCACTTGGAAAGCAAAGATGTTCATAGTTGAATTAAGAACTAACTCACACCAACTTCAATATGAAATAGGAAAATGGAAGAGCCCAAAAGGATATTGGGAGGAGACAATATGTGTCTTTTACACAACTGGACAATTGAGTTAGAGAAATGTTATTTTAGAGTGTGAAGATTACAATGACATTTGGGTCAAATAGGTGGTACTTTGGATGTGGTTTCTTTACAAGATATGTTCAAAGAGAAGATTAGTTGTCCATTGGGTTGTTTTTGGCCTCATGGACACTAAAATTTTTCTATTATATTATATTCATTTAGAATAGTTAAATAGAAAGAGAGAATTGATAAAGTTGTTAAGGCTTTTATATCAAAGTGTTTATATCTTTTTTTTTAAAATATATTGTACTTAAATATTAAATATTTAACTTAAGAAATTATTATATTTAATTTTAAATTCAATATATTTGACAAGAAAGTAAATAAAATCATTTTTAAAAAGTTAGGTTTAATGAATATAACAAACAATATAATTCAATTAACTTAATTTAGACTTTTGACACACTATATGACAAAATTTAGAAAACTAAAAATTAAGATAAGTGAAAAGGACTTACCTAATTTCAATGGTCAACCAACAATTGTCCACTATTTTTCATTTTTTTTTACCTATAGCTTAGAATTGCTTCAACTTGGATGTGTTGGAAGTAGAATAACAAAATCTAAAGCGAGTTGCTTTTACAATTTATGCAAGGTCAATCATGTAATTGTAGGAATGACCTCCATATTATGGATCTAAAAAAAAAACTAGAAAAAAAATTGTCTACTATGGCTTCAATATATGCATCATTGATCTTCAAAAACTTGTTCAACTCTACAATTTAAAAGTAATGGTATATGCAAATATCATTAGATTTTATTGTGTAAGAAGTTCACCTTAATCAAACCCCTAAGATTGATTTTACAACTTGAACAAGTTTGAAGACAAGTTAAGCAACCATCCAAGATGCCTAATCAATCACTATTGATACACATGTTGATATAATGAGGATCCAATGCTTGATCATGATGTCGTTGATGATTCCTTGATTCTCTATAATAACCCTCTAGTTTTCCATTAAAAATCATAAAATAAACCCAGCGTACATGTTATAAAAGTTTGTCTTTTAAATACATAGCATGTCATCTAGAATTTCACTTTCAAATATGTAGAATAAGTGCATCCTCAAAATATAATAAAGTATCACATAAGCTTAATGAAAACTAAAATCTCATATATAATATATACCAATGATTTAAAGAGTGTGATGCATACATGATATATATCAAAGTAACAACATCCATAAACCAAGTAAGTAATTTCCCATTTTCATGTTTAATGCAAATAAATAATAGTATAACAATGTTCTCACTTGATAGATAACATAATGTGTGTCCTCTCTTTGCAAATCCATTCAATAATATGTAATTATATATAGCATGCCTAAATTTAATGCCTTAAGATTTTTCCCAACACATTAACATACAAAAATTTAACACCCAATTTTCACTTTGGAAATGTTGCATCAACATGTAACATGTTGGGACCCAAATTAAAAAAATTCCCAATTGGCTGTCTTTACTCATTTTTATGATCCCCTATTCTTCCCATTAGTTATACCCAATATGAGAAATCTTCAATGGACCCTTGTGTTGAAAATGTTAAACCCCATAAAAATTATGTCTAATTTTTTTTTAATTTTCTAAGTGTTATGCGTCAAGAGGTTCCAAGGTTCCTAAAGTCTTGAACCTTTGAAAAAGATAGAGATGATAAGGCTTCAAGGAGATCCAAGGTTTTTTAACTACCCAAACCTTTGACATGGTTTAAAAGACAAAAATATTTGACAAAGACATAAGGAAGGCCAAGTTCAAAGTGTTAGTGAGATCCTAAATTCTTGAACTTGTTGAAAACATGTAAAGGAAGAAGTTTAAGGAAAGAAATGACCAAGGAATATAAGAATGTCAAAGAGTTTAATAAATCTTGCAATCCTTAGTATGGTTCAAAATGCAATGAAAGCTCCAGCATATAAGAAGAATGAACAAAAAATGACTATGAGTGAAAAAGATGTCAATGAGCTCAAGAGTTCCTGAACTTGTTGACATGGTTCAAATATGGGAAAAAATTTCAATGAAGATACAGTGTCAAGAAGTTCTAAAGTTCTTGAATTCCCCAAACTTTGACAAATATCAATAGGATCCCAAAAGCTACAATGGGTGTTGTGATGGTATGTTGGTAGGGGATTCTAAGGTGCTTGAACCTAAATCCCCAACCCATGTTCAAAATGGTCTATGTCTCCACTCCTATTATTCTCCTTATTTCTCATTAGGCCTCATGCCTACAAATGGAATTTGAACCTTGGTAGTGTCATGTTTCTAATGCCAAGTCCACACTAGGTACCACTCCCTGGACTTCCCATTTCCCCAACTCCATGATCCTCTACCATCCCAACCCCTATTTACGTCTAATCCCTAGTCCTTTCTTGACCTCAATCCCTAAATTTTCCTCATATCCAAAGTTCTCATTCCCTCTTGATACTTAAACACCAACATATTTTTATTTTCTCTCTAAAATTGTAGAACTAAGAGAGAACCTTGCACTTGTCCTAGTCCCTATTCCTTCCCTAAACCTATGACTCATTCCCACTCCCTCCTTATACCCATTCCCCTTTAGACCACAAGACACTAGACAAACCTCATACCTCCAAGTCCTTGCCCAAGTCCCTAATCCATCTAAACTCCCTACCCTATGGCTTCCAATTTCCATTTGAGTCTCCCTACTTGGTTCTAACTCCCCATTTCCTCTCACCTCTCGACTCCTAGTAGGAAAATCCTTCATTTCCTCCACTATATTTTTAGATCCCCTCTACACTTCGGAACTAAATCTGATTTTTCAACACTTGAAAACTCTTAAATGGCTAATCACATTTTAGAAACCCTTGATTAGCCATCTCACCTACCTCCACAACTCCCCCATCACACCATTAATCTCCAATTTGACCTTGCAACCACTAGTTCATCCCTTCCCCAAGATAAACCTTTGTTTAAATTAAATTGCATGATTTCAAATGTTGATCTAATTACAAATACCATGGGTGACCATGTCTCCATTAATGTTGGTTATTGGGGTTCCTTATGCCTATATCTCATCATGATGATTCTCCATTAATTGTTTACCGATTTCTATATATTTGAACAATTCCCACATGCCATCCACGAGTTCCTCTTCCTCCCAAGGTTTTTGTGAGAATATCAGGCACCAAAACTAGAAAATTATAAATCACAGTTTGTTCATCATGCAAAGGTTAGTTTTTGAGCCAACCCTTTGGGTTTGTAGTGCTTCACACTAATTCTAGGGCACTAAACATTGATAATATGAGTTGTAAATACCATAAATATATTTTTTAACTCATAATAATAATGTTCTTAAAAGACATCTTCATACACTAGTATGGCTCTATGGCAACTTGTACTGATTCAAGGAAATGTAAGTTGTAGCTATATATTTTATCTCACCATATTTTTTGGTATGAATGTAATAAAGGTCAGATGAAAGTGTGACAACTTCTAATGCATTGCAATATTATTTTAATGGTCTTCCTATGTTCCATATGGGTTATTGTAGTTATATCATGAACTATTAAGTGTGTTTATTCCATGAAATATAATCTTTGATTTGTATGCAAATGTATATCTTGTTCTATTAATATTTTATTGGATGTCTCTCCTTCCTCCTTTTCATTCATAACTTAGTTTCTCAATAGGGTAGGTATCATTTCATATTGGTGAAGGGTTAGAGATTTATCATTTAAATAACTTATTTATCCTTGTTAGCTATGGGAGTAGAATATGATTCTAGCATGATATTCATGATTCATTGTTATAAACTAGGAAACAAATTTTAGCCAACTTAAAATAGCTAAATATTTAGTCAATCATGATATGTATGTCTACACCTTTCCATTGTGTATGAAACATTAAATAAAATTATCTTAAGGGATTATCCTACTGCTATTATCTACAAGTGCATGTTCAAGGTTTTAAATAAGCTATATAAGAGATTTTATTGCAACTAGTTAGTCTTTGACCTAGTGAAAAGTATAGGGGTCAAGCATGTACATTAGGTAGAGCTATTATTGTTGAAATCATATTGAATTTTAATTAGTTTAAAACCATATTAAGAAAATCTCTAGGAATACCATCCTAGGCCTAGCTAATCCTAAAGTGTAGGAGATACTACCCACTCTCGTCAATTGGACTCTAACCTTCCTCAATTTTTTAATGAACCCTTGTTTTTCCTTCTTGATGAAAAATCCATAGCCCTAAGGTAAGAAGAGTTCTAAGATTGTGAAGTAGTGGATTTGGGACCCAATATAATGGTGTCATTGTCAAGGATGTTTTAATATGGTGCATACTTTGAAGACCCTTGATAACTCACAATAGTTCATGTAATTGTGCATTTTGTTTGGGTAAGTTTTATTTCCCATGAACTCATGCCAATAGAATGACACTGTTACTAGGAAAATTATAAACAATTTGAAACAAAATTGAAGACTCTATTGGTGCGCCAAACCCAAAATTATTTTATTGCATTGGAGATTAGATGTGCTTCAAGGATTTACCCTTTTGACAGAGGTGGTGACTCTATTATCTAAGAGAACATATTTTTGCTATTATACTTCATTCAAATGTGGTGTCGTCATTCTTAATTTTAATGGAATTCATAATTCATCTAACCTCATTAGAACTCTTGAAAATATGAAAGAGGGTATTTTTAAGGAGACAATTGATGGTTAAGCATATGATGCTTGTGAAGTAGTTAATTGACAAGTAGTGTAGTCTCTTATGGAAGCAATTCAAATCCTCATGGTTTAGGACCTTCCTAAGATAAAAATATTTAATGTAACATTGTAAAATCTAAGGAAGTAAATTTGCACTATTCTATATGGTTTTAGATATGATTTTGGGTAAAGAGTGTAACCATCTAAATTATGAGTGCATTGGTAACTATATGTGTCACTATGATCAGTGATAAAATGGAAAATGGTTGTCTTATATACAAGGTCAATGGTTTGCAAGGTAGTACATCAATAATTTACTCTTATTGCATTGGTTTTGATTCAATTTCTAATTTACCACTCAACATTGGTATGGTATTCAATATGTAATGAGTTGAATTTATGTGGAAATGATATCACATGAACTAGAGGATTGCTTCATAACTTCAAAGGGAAATGAGGTAATGTTATGTTATTTTTTTTGTATCCTTATGATCTATCATTTGTGATAAAAATAAAAAAGATAAATTAACATATGATGTCACACATAATTGTGAACATAAATGGTTAAGCTTTAGTCACTATATAACATTTTAGCATGAAAACTAAGGAAGGGTATAAAAATTCTTTTGTCCAAAGATGCCTATACTTTTTGATATTGGATCCAAGAGATATTCTCAAAATGTGAAACAAAATTAATTTGTTAAGCTCATCTTTTTAAGGACTTGTATAAGAAGAAAAATAAATCTAACATTGGAGGAACATGAAAATCATTTTGTGAATGTTAAGAAGATTATGAAATATTGGTGGTTGCAATCCATGGAGCAACACTCTACTCTTGAGGAAAAAGTAACAATGAAAGAAATTTTAGGAACTTCTCAAAAGTAAGTTGTCAAGGTAGTAAGATATTTAATATTGGAAAATAGATTTACAGCCCCCAATTGTATTAGAGTAGAGTAGCAAAACTAGGGTAGAGAGTTCATCTTTCACATAAAGTAGCCCTCAACTAACTGATGGATTCAGTTATTGGCATATTTTTCTATTGCTTTTATGCATACTTTCAAACACTTTTAGATATACCTTTTAGACAATGCTCCTATGCTATGCTATCTTTTCATGTTTATTATACATCCTTGGACTTAAATCATAGTAATGAAAATATGGTTATAATATAGTAGCATTGCATAGTTTATATGTGAGTATGCATGAAATGTGTATGGAATTCTATGTTTAATTATGGTAGTTAGCTTTGTGTATATGATTTGTGGATTAACTCCTTGCAGCTCAAAAAGAACTGTAGCACATAGCAACTGGAAGTTGAACCCACAACAAAAAGGAAGACTAGGATAGCAAAAAAAGGTAAGTTCTAGATTAAGTTGAATGCAATAACTATTGTATGCAGACACCTGATGGAGTTGAGCGTGCATCATTATGATAGGGAATAAAGAACTAGAGAAGAACTCTTTTGTTGATTGGATTTTGCATAATTATTTGTTTGTTTTACATGCAATTTTGTTTTATAGAGTTTCAATTCTATTAAAACTCTTCTTTCTTTCCAGTTATAGTTTGAACAATTTAATCTTAGTTATATGCTCGAATATCTAGGAGTGGAAGTTAATGGTTGTAGTTAGTTGTTACTAGGAATAAACTCCCTTGTGCTTGTATATAGTCGGTGGTTGAGTCCTTAGATAAGTTAGTTGATTTTCATTATCAGTTGTTTTTCAAGTTCAGTTACTATCTACAGACATGTTGGTTATTCAGAATGATTTAACTAAATATAATTTGTGAAGATTTTGTGTAATATTTTGTGATATGTAATGAATGAAGTTCAATTTCACATGGACGCGTAGAATCTGATATTTAGATTTGGTTTTAGTTAAGTGAGGATAGCCACTTGAGAAGACCACTCAAGGTAATTGTTCTTTACTTCATTTATAGCTTTTTGTTTCTATTTAAATAGTTATTTCTATTCATCATTGTTTCATAAATTGCATGCAAGTTAGAATAGATCTTCATATTTTGATTATCAGTAATGAGTTTTTGTGAGCATGCATGTATTTAGTTAATCTATTGTACTCTAAAGGTTAGAATAAGTTTAGTTACCAGTTTGAGTAGTTCTGAGTTAGTTCAGTAATTCTTTATTAGCAGTAGTTCAATTATAGGTTAAGTTGTAGGCACCTGTAGCCACTAGCTCTAGTTTTTTTCTTTCACTGTTATGCAATTTTGTAAATCTCCAGCAAGTTGAACACCTTGAATAGGATAAACTAGGTAGTCTTAGGTCTCTAAAGGCACATACAGTGCAACACCATCACAAATTTACAAACCTCGGGTTGACATTTTAATGTAGTCTTTGCAATTTTGAGTAGACTATTCAGCCAAACATACCTTTGAATTGTGTAGGTTCTACCAAGTTTACAATACATTAGTTTAGACTCTACATTTTTGGCACTATTGTCGGGGATGGTGCTATCTTCATAGACTTGTTTTCTAAAGTTTTCTTTATGTATATTTTATTTTCAGCATTAGGACTATTAGACTTAATCTTTTTCAACACCATAAGATACACTAAGATTATGCAGGACCACTACTATATAAAGCCATGTTTCATGTATGCGGAAGCAGAGAGACTCTTTGGGAAGATTCCTTCCCTCTACACACCAAGAACCCATAGTAGAAATTGGTGAATCGAGTACTTAAAGCAAGAGTAATACTTAAAAAGAAATTTATTTATCACCAACATCTAGCACACATATAGAGGGAACATACTAAACCATGGGTGATGTTGTGGATGATCCTGAATGACCAACCTTTGAGTTCCCAATCACCAATCAAGAAAGGGCTATTGTGTCAAAGAATATCCCTCCTTCAGTATTACTAGTCTTTTATGGGTTGGTGACTAAAGACCCAGATACATTTATGTTTGAATTTGATGCCCTATGTAGAAGTTATGACTATACTTATGATGCTCATAGGCTCAAAGTCTTCCCTGCCACTCTAAAAGATGCAACCCTAAGATGGTTTATGAGATTAGGCAAGGATGTTGTTCCTAATTGGGATACTATGAAAACAATGTTCTTGGAGAAGTACCAAGACTATTATAGAGGATTTGATAGGAGGAGAGGTGAAATTTTTAGAATTTCACAAAAGGAGGATGAGCCATTGGAATATTATGTGGAGATATTTCAGTTTGCTTTGAAGAAAAACCCACGGAACAAGTTTTCTGAAGAATCCCTCAAGTTTGTATTTTTGAGGGGATTCAATGAGGGTTGTATGGATGCCCTCAACCTCATTAGATAAGGGGATATCTCTCAAATACCATTTGAAGACATCTGCAAATTCTACAGGAATTACTCTAGGACTTCCACTAAAAGACTAAGAGGAGACAAGACATCCACTATTGGAAAATCATCCACAGGGGTTTCAAAGATAGAATTAAGCAATTTGTTGTCTAATATGAAGGAGGACATCATCAATCACTTAGCCACTCACTTGGATACTCTCCACATCAAGAAGAAGCAAGAAGAAGTTAAAGCAATGCTCGCTGAATATTGCCCCAACTGTAGGCAAAGGTAAGCAAATTGTAAATGCAAGAGGGTGGCTAGTATTCAACAAGATAAAATTGAAAGACCTGATTTTCAACCACTTGAAGGGGAGGATGGATAGGTCTTCTGCATAGCTCAAAGAAGGCCATGGAAAAAAATACAAGGTATGCCACAAGACCCTCTTAACTTTAATTCATCCTTTCCCATTGGAAATCAAATTTTTTTTGCTTGGAATTCTCATCCCTAGCCAGCTAATCAAAATCAATGGAAAACCCTCAATAATGGCCACAACCCTAGAAAAATTGGAACTAGTTGCAGCCAAATCCTTGCTCACAACAAAATTTTCAGTGTTCCAATTACAATCCCCAATGGACAACATGGAAAAACCAATGGCAGCCTCAATGGCAAAAAGGTCAGTAGTGGCAGTAGCAAAACATGAACTATCAGCAGCCTATGCTTCCTCCTCAACCCCAATAGCAAGCCATTATGCCTCCATAAAATCCTACATCCTATCCACCCAAGGCACCACAAATGCATTCCCAACATGCACCTAACCCTAACAATAAGCTTGTTCAATAGGCTTATAGTAACAAAGCTATGCAATACTCTACTATATGGGGTAGAGGTGAATGATGTCCACCTCATATCAGGAAAATAACTTGATGGGATTTCATCGCCTCAAATCATTGAGATGGAGGATGAGGAACTTGTAGTTCAAGCTTTAGACAAAACACCTTTGGAACATGAGTCAAATCAGGTACACCAAACTACCTCAAGTCCAAAGCCTCCTTTTCCTACATGCTTAGCTATTCAAAAGCATCACATACAAGATGAGACAAACCTGTCAGGTCAACTTAGGGATGTCAATATCAAGATCCATCTCATCCAAGCTATTAAGGACATTCCAATATATACTAAAGCAGTCAGGGACCTATGTCTTAAGAAACCAAGGAGGAAAAGGAAGGATCCTTAGACAGTACATGTGTCTTAGGAAACTTTGCAAATATCATGTTAGGGAACATAACTGTCCCCAAATACATAGACCCTGGTAATCTAGTAGTGGACTTTAAGATTAATGGGACCCTTATAAAGAACACCTTAATAGAATTAGGGGTAGCAATCAATGTTATGACTAAAGAAATAATGCAATTACTTCAGTTAGCCAACCTTAGACCTACATAAACTATTTTACAATTGGATGATAGGTCAACAGTCAAGCCTGAAGGAATCATTGAAGATTAGTTATTGCATTATATTCTTAGGAATATCCCACGGATTTCATAGTTTTACAGCCAAAGGTTAATCTTGCAGGATACCCACTCATCCTAGGCAGACCATGGTTAGCTACAGTTGATGCATTCATAGGCTGTAGGCCTAGAAATATGATAATATCTAATGGGACAATGACCAAGAAATTGGTCCTCTATCCTTTAGCCCAACTATATGTTGATCTTGAACAAACTATTTGGTCCACTTTGGATGAGGAAGATAATTATTCCCTGCAAAAATTGATGACCATAGAACGCAACCCACTATTGGATGATCAAGATGAAGATGAGCTCATTGCTCACATAATACAAAATGATTGTGACAAGAGCCCGCAACAATAGGATTGTCTCCCATGCCTGCAAGACCCCTTGAAAAGTATTATACCCACTAATACCTCAGAAGAAATATCTCAGATCTTTCATTCCTTACTTCCACAACAGTGTGTACCAATTATTCCAAGTCTTGACCTCTCATATGTGGAAGAATCCTCTAAAGAATTAGAAGTCATGCCAAGAAGAATGTTGAACATAAACAATGCATTGACTGAAGAGCAGCAAAATTCCCTGTACATAATGTTACAAGCACATGCAACAACATATGCATGGGATCACCATGATATGAAAGGCATAGATCCTGACTTATGTACGCATAGGATCTATATCAATGATGGTTATAGACCCATTAGATAACCTCAGTGACGAATGAACCCTACCTTGAGAGAAATAGTGAAAGTTGAACTTCAAAAACTCCTTAATGCAAGATTTATTTATCCTATATCTAATAGTAAATGGGTCTCACCTTGGTCAGTGTTCCCAAGAAAGGTGGAAAATGGAGAGTTTGTGTAGACTACAAGGAATTGAATACAACCACTAGGAAGGACCACTTTCCATTGCCCTTTATAGAGCAAGTGCTTGAATATTTAGCTGGGAAGAAGTACTTTTCATTCCTAGATGGTTTCAATGGTCACAATTAGATAAAAATTGCTCTAGAAGATCAAGAAAAAACTAAATTCACCTGTCCTTGGGGTGCTTATGCCTATTTTTTTCTACCCTTTGGTTTATGCAATGCTCCAACTACTTTTCAAAGGATAGTACTCAACATTTTTTTTATTATGCTCATACTGTATGGAGATATATATGGATGATTTCACCACATATGGAGAAACATATGAGGAATCCCTCAACAATCTAGAAAAGGTATTAAAAATATGTAAAGAACACAACTTGTCTCTCAACAATGAAAAGTGCTTTATGATGATGACTCAGGGAATTATTTTAGGGCACTTCATATCTAGTGCAAGGATTCAGGTTGATCCACATAAGATAGAAATTATTTCTACATTACCTATTCCATAGAAGCAAAGAGATATTAGAAGTTTCCTTGGCCATGCAGGCTACCATAAGAGGTTTATTAAATACTTCAATAAGATTGTTGCACCATTGTTTGTTTTTCTAAGTAAAGACATTGAACTTGAGTGAACATCAAAGTGCCAACACTCCTTTCAAGAGCTGAAGACAACCTTGACTCAAGCACCTATTTTGAGGGGGCCAAATTGGACCTTACCCTTTCATATGCGTATAAATGCTTCAAATTTTTCTATTGGAGCAATTTTGGGTCAAAAGAAAGGTAACAAAGAGTATGCAATTTACTATATTAGCAAGAATATTTAGGGAGCAAAGCTGAATTATACTGTTATAGAGAAGGAGATGTTGGTAGTAGTGTATGTCATCAATAAATTTAGGCATTATATTACTAGTTATTCGGTTTTTGTCCATACAGACCATACATCTATCAAGTACTTAATGAACAAGCTTATAGTTGGAGCTAGATTAGTAAGATGGTTGCTCCTTCTACAATAGTTTGATATTACAATAGTGGAAAAAACTAGTAAGGCTAATTTTGTGGCAGATTTTCTTTCAAGATTGCCAACACAATCAGTTGAAGTAGTGGATGACTCATTCCCAGATGAACACTTATTTGCTCTAAATATACATATACCCTGGTATGTTGACATTGCAAATTATTTAGTGGTAAGGCAGATTACACCACAATTTTCTCCAAGGGAAAAGAGACAGTTGGTACACAAGTGTTTTCCATACTCTTGGGTATCAGGTTATCTATTTTACACTAGCCCTAATAACATTATGAGAAGGTGCATAAGGGAAGATGAAATATTTGATATCATGAAAGATTTCCATGATGATCCATGTGGGGGTCATTTTGTAGCAAAAAGAACATCATTCAAAATACTCGTAGTTGGTTATTATTGGCCAACTTTGCACAAGGATTCTATTAAGTACACTAGGAGCTGTGATAGGTGTAAAATAATGAGTAAACCAACCAAGAGTGATGAAATTCCATTACAGCCTCAGTTAACACTAGCTCATTTTGACAACTGGGGTCTAGACTTTATTGGACCAATCTCACCTACTTCCAACAACAAGGAATACATTCTAGTTTGCACTGACTATTTGACTAAGTGGGTAGAAGTAAAGGCCTTATGGTTTGTCAGAGATGGAAATGTGGCTAATTTCTTGTATAAGGACATTTTTACTAGGTATGGAATACCTAGGGAAATAGTCACTGATTAGGGTCCACAGTTTAGTTCAAACCTCATCACCAAACTGGTTGAAAAATACCAAATTAGGCATAAAAAGTCCACACCTTATCACCCTTAGGCCAATGGCTAGGTGGAGGTTACTAATAGAGAAATTGAAAGTATTCTCACCAAGACAGTGCAAATACATAGGAAAGATTGGGTTGCAAGGTTACCATAAGCAATATGGGCATATAGAACAACCTGGAAAACAACAATTGGTTTTACACCTTATGAGCTAGTCTATTGTAAAATAGCAGTCCTTCCAATTGAGTTTTAATATAAGACATTAAGGGCAACAATGAAGCTTAAAATGAATCTAACAATAGATCAAAAGGAGAGGTTACATAATTTAAATAGACTGGATGAAATTGGGATGGAGGCAATCCACCACACTGAGATAGTACAATAGTAAAGGATGAAATGGCAAGACCAATATATCAAAATAAAGGAGTTTAATGCAAGGGAATGGGCATTATTATATGATTCAAGGTACAAATATTAAGGGGAAACTCCAATCTAGGTGGTTGGGTCCTTATGAAATCTGTCAAGTCTATCCTAATGGAGCAGTCAAGTTGCACACCATAGATGCAGTTAGACTCTCTCTTTTGGTTAATGGCCATAGATTGAAGTTGTATAAGAAAAAAATATAGAAAGATGATTTTATTTTCTCCCTGTTTTAGCAGTAAGGTGCTCATAGCTGATAGGTTGTCGCTAGGTCCTATCGCTTTAGTTGAAAAATGCATCAAGTGTATCGACCGGGTCATGTTCAGAGGCTATATGCAATAGGAAACATCTTGATTAACTCTCAATTTTTTTGAATGCTTGGAATAGTTGTAAACAAAACTTAAACTAAAAGGCCATTAAACTAGAAAGCATAAAGTTTTCTAAACTAGAAAGCATAAATTTTTCTAAACTAGAAAGCATAAAGTTTTCTAAACTAGAAAGCATGAAATTATTAAGCTAGAAAGCATAAAATGATTAAACTAGAAAGCATAAAAATGATTAAACTAGAAAGCATGTAAATGATTAAACTAGAAGGAATGTAAATTACTGAGAAAGAAATGCTTGTAATAAAATTGTAACAACCATCAACTAACATCTAACCATTAATAGAAAACAAACTTAACAACATACAACTGATAACCAAAGTGGGTGCTCCAAAATTTCAGATAAACAGAACTAAAGATAATAAACTCAAACTACAACCTACAGGAATAACTTAACATAGCTATACACATACAAATCATATTCATTCACAATTCTCATGTACAAAATAAAAGTAACATAATTGAGAGTGAAAATACTTATCTATCTATTCTATGATTCCCTCGAGTGGCCAGCTCTCGGGTACTACTACGCTTAACTCAGATCACATGAACTTTTGTATCTTCAAAATTAATCCATTCAAGATAATTTCATCACATAGTACTAATAACTCATAATAAGAATGGCAAAGCTTTTTTTATTCATATCAGAAAAAGTGTAACACCAAGACATAGTTCAAAAGCACATTATGATAGCATAACGATATCCAATATACATTATTTCTGGTGGTTACATATTTATACAAAACTAACAAAATCCTATATTTCAAATGGTGAAGATCACCATTGAAAAATTATTCAACATAATTCAACTAACCAACCGACTTAGGTCCATAACATAACTTAGCATTTAAAAGGCTCGAAGTGATCCATAAAGTCTTTAAATAAAAAGTAAACAGAAAGCATTACAAGACTCGATCCACTATGCACTTCCTAAAATTCTAGCACCTAGACTTCCGACGCTTATCTTCAACTGCTTTGAAGTCCACTTTAAATCCACTTGGCTGTGCATAATGACCTGTACAATACTAAAAACTATACGATTATGTTAGTGCAAGTCAGCTTATTTTAATTGATTTTAGAAAATAAAGATTATACCATGGTTCGGGATGGTAGTCATGATGCCATGTGTAGCTCATACCACGGTTCAGTGGGAGTTGTTAGAAATGACGTGGATGCATCATTGGTAAGGTTATCTTCATGTGATTAGGGATATGTTTTCCTAGTTTAGAGTGGTTGCTATTATGTCATGTTTACTCTTGATACATGTTTAGAGTTTGGCATGGTACTTGTTCTCTTGAGACTAGGATGTTTATGTATGTTATGATGCATGTGATCTCCATGGAGGAGATGGTTATATCATGTTGTCATGTTTATGTTCCTGATTCATGATTGGAGCTTTGACATTGATCTTGTGTAGTTCTCTTATCTATTGGGTACACTAATCATTTGATTGATTACTTCATGATAGTGCTATGTTGCATTTGGAGTTTGGTGTGGATTGGTTGGTTATAGGTCCTCATGGATACTTGGAGAAATAGATGAGGCTTGAGTTCTCTTATGGTAAGAGATATATGTTGGAATGGTTACTTGTAAGAAAATATTTTTCAACAGTAAAGGACGAGAAGCTTACACCTTGGTTGGATGTGAGTTCAACACACTCGACGGTTTCACATGCCTCCAAAGAGGCAGTTTGGTTATAGAGACTTGGGAAAGGTATTGGTTTTAATTGCAAGTAAGTTAAACTTGAATGTGATAGTCAAAATGCTATTTGTTTAGCCAAAAATCCTATGTATCATGCTCGTACTAAGCATGTTGATGCTCAGTATAACTTTGTGTGAGAAATGGTTGAGAGTGGGAAGGTATTAATTGATAAAGTTGACACTTTGATTAATGTTGCAGATTATCTTACGAAACCAGTTCCTACAGATAAGTTCTCTTGGTTTTGAGTATTAATCATTTGTTGAGATTCATGATTATGCAGGTTGCATTTGAAGTTGGCATGGATTGATTAGTTGGTGCAGGAAGGCCATTGGCCTTGAGTCTCTACTTGATTTATAATAATGGTTCCTTGTTTAGAATAATTGCAATGTATAATGTCAAGTGGGAGAATGTTGGGAATAGGATGCCATTTAATTGCAATCCTAAACATATTTCATGTATCTCCTAAGTCCTTGGAAAGTGTTCCCCAACACTAGGATTAGAAAGAGATTAAATTTGAATGAAATGAACATGTAAATTGACATTTGTAATTATTCTAAATGATAGGAACATGTGGGGATGCCCAAGAAGAGATCCTACAAAATAGGAGCACATGGGGTGCCCACATGGAAGGTGGAACCCACCTTGAGTTAAGTTAATTGTTTGGAGAAAAGATAACACCCGGTAATACATATAAAGATCCTCAAAGTTATGGATTGATTTTTATGCATGGAGTTGGTTTAGTTGATTCGGTTCAAATCGATTGATTAGTTGATTGATTCGATGCTCGGTTTAGTTCAATTTAGTTCAGTTATCTTGATTTGCATGTAGTTAGTTTGCATGTTAGTTGACTTTAGTTGACTTGAATTGCATGCTAATGACTTGAGTTGCATGACAGATAACAAGTGACTACTTACAGTTAACAGGGGATGATCAATCATGCATGATATTTGCATGAATGGTGGAGAGATATGTTTTAGTTAACAGAAGATTGACTTGGACCTACCTTGGGCCCCAAGTTGGCATCTTGGAGTTAACACTTTTGCATGATAAGATATTTTATAAGGCTGAGTTAAGTGGGCCCATTCTTGGGTGCCAAATTTGAGGAGAAGCTTACAAGATATCTTGAGAATCAACATTGAGTTATGACTTTAGTTTTGGATGCCCAAATTGATGGACTTGGTTTGACATTTTTTTTCATGGAAGAACTCTACTTGCAAAGAATAGGCGTAGGTTTTGTGAGATAAGCTTTGTGCTTTGTAATTGTAAACTCTTTGGAGTTTACAAGGCTTATTATTGTCTATTTACTGTAGCAATTTGAAAAGAGTTTTATCAGATTTTATTGCAGGTTGTGAAGAAGAATTGTTGAAGGAAAAAGAAGCATCTCAAGCAAGGATTGATAAAGAATTATTGTAATATTATTCTAAGGTTAAATAATACAAGCACTATTGATTCTGGTGGTGGAGTTTTTTCCCGAAAGGGTTTCTCCACGGTATATGTTGTGTCACTTCTATCTTCTGGTCTTATTCTTCTACAATCTCTTGTCTACTTCTACAAATGGAAAAATGAATCTAAACAGATAATCATCCACAAATAATCTTTAACAAAGAAAACTTAATTAGATCTAAAGTATAATAGTTTTACAAGTTTTAAAGCTACATAATTACCTCCATTTTCAACAAAGCAATTCTTCATGTCTTCATACATAGTGTACTTGGTAGTAAGAGTAGGAAATTTCCCTGGATTAACTACCAAAGGCATTAGAGGAGAGGCACTAGGACAAAGAAAGATATTGGTTGACATAGTTGTTCTAAGGCTTTGGGTTTGTCCCATGTAGGTCTAAGGTTCAATTCTTTCCAACTAGATTTAAGCTCCGATTGTGTTGTTCGAGCCAGTGTAGTTAGCCTTGGTGGACTAGTCTCGCCCCAACTCACCTCTTCATCATCCCAAAACTTGGCATAAAAATTAAGACCAAGGCAAGGGTTGTCGGGTCACTAGGTTGGGTCGTAGGGATACCACCAGGTTAGAATTCCTTTTGGGAATTCTATCCCCAACTTGAGCTCAAAGAAGTGGAGGAACACTTTTAGAGAGTTAACAATGCATTCTTGTAATTAGTAGTCAACTAGCTCACTGGAAATGTAGGGTTCAAAATGACCAAGGAGGCAATGAACTTATCAAAGAATGGGGTCAATGGTTTATTCAATTCCCCAAGTCAATCTACATCAGGATTTTTGGTTTTGACAAAGCACCCTACTTGCTACCAAGGTGTTGTAGTGAAAAACTAGTGTTGATTGAATTTTACAGATAGGTCATGGATGTACATTTGAAAATTATTTGGAAAACATAAAGCTGGTTTGAAATACCCTTTCCAATTGGGGCATTATGGATGTTCTTCCATTATAGTTGCCAAAACTGCTCCAAAGGAGCTACAAGCATTAAATCTGAAAACATATGTTCCGAGGAACAATTTTGACCCAAGAGGAAAGATGAAGGCCCTTAGCTGTTCCATGTTCCCATATCATTAACCAAATGTAAAAGAATTCTGGGAATATTTGTAAAATGACTTTGAAGTTAGGAAGAAGAGCTATGAGATATTGACCATCTACCAAATGAAAGAATTTGGAATTAGAGATGATATTTTGGAAGGGTTATTAGATAATAGATAGACCTTGGACCCTATGTATGCCATAAAAAAAGTAGATAAAAAACTTTGGATCCAATTGATTGGTTAGAGAAGGAATAACCCTCCATTGATTCCATATTTGAGAAGATTTTGGATAGAAGCAACACTTGGGTTGATCTAAGGATAAAGAAATTCAATGGGAAAAAGAACCAACCCAAAAGGAAGAAGTAATTAGCTATAGAGGACTCCTCCTCATGAATACCAACTAAATATAAAAGGAAAAAGAGGAAGGAGATGGTACAAGCCTTGGAAACTCCAAGAACATAGCAGATAACAGAGAAGGTGGCAGAGGCCTTCAAGTTAGTTGAGGTCACTTTCAAAGCTGCAAAAGTAGGGGTGGTATCAACACTAGGTGCCCAGGTTCCTCCTACAAAAGGCATCCCAATGTCGGATCTAGAAAAGAAATCTGAAGAGGATCCACCAATCATAGAGGTGGTGGACATAACAAACCTCCCTTCTCCCACACCTTCAGACACCACAAGATGAAGGAGGTCATGTAAGAGTGGTTAGGTGGATATAACACCTGACTCACCCAAGGACATCCATAGGGAGGAACAAAGGACACCATAGGATGAGTCTATAAGTGTTCATGAGGAACAAGACTTGGAAGTTCAGGGAGAACAAAAGGAGCCTGAAGATAAAAAAGAACATGTGCTGACCATTGAAGAATAGAAAGAGATAATTGATAGTCTAGAGAGGCAAGTAGAAAAAGACAAAGCTTCTTCATCATAGCTAACATACATAGGACATGAAGTGAGGGAATAGCCTAGATAAACCCAGATAAATAATCAACAGGTGTCCACTCCTCCTAAAGCTCATACATGGTTAAAACTAAACCTGGAAAAGAGGAAACACGTGACTGTCCAACCGCTCAGTTGACAAGATATGGTCGTGGAGGTAGAGAAGACTAAATTGAAGAAGAAGTCAAAAACCTTCCATAGTAATAAGGTTAATGAATTAGGGGAGATGATAGCAAAAATTTCCACCCTAATGGTGGATAACGATGATAGAGAGTTGCATGCATCAGACTAACAATTGTCCACTATCAACCTAGGAAAATAGACTAGAATAGAGGAAATATCTTACATGGACCTAGTAGTAGATTCAATTAAAGTTAGAATGAATAAGGATAAGAAAACTAATGATGGGCTTAAGGCTCAAGTTGAGTAGATGAAGGTATTTCTTAGAGGTTTAGTCTCTCCAGTTGCAGAGCAACCTACTTCATTAGAGGCTCCTATTTCGATGAGCATAAAGGAAGTAGATGGGATAAATGAGATGAAGAGGAAATCTCAAATTTTTGATAGGTGGATTGAGAATTTCAGGAAGAAATGGGAGAATTGTTGGATGTTGTGGCTGTGTTTATGATATGTCATTTTCATTGATGTCAACACTATTAGCATTAATTCATTTGAAGCTGTATATGTCGAGGATATTGAGAAAATTGTAATGGAATACGTTGCAGGTTGTCAGTGGTGAAGTGAATTTTAGTATGTCTATAAGCTCTGTACATTGATGATTAGAGGTTGTGGACTAAAGGGTTTGTTGGTGAGTGTATCTAGTTTATCCACATCAAGTTTCAGAGATCTGTGTGAAGATTTGATCGAGTTATGAAGATTTACATTCTGACATTTTTTTTGTTGCTTCAGTTGGTGTTGTTGATTGAAGATAATGCTATTTCAGTTAGTTCAGTTGTTGCAGATGCTTCTCTAGTGATTTTTGATGTTTGTGGATGCTTCTATATCATGCTCTATCTTTGTTGCACGTCTGCATTGATTTTTGTGCTCATGGTTGGCAATTTTCTCTTGCGTGTTCATGTTTTTCTTGTTCTTGGACGACATGGTGTTTGTAGCATGTTGTGGATCTTTGAGGAATAATTAATTGAAGAATATTCATGTTGGAGATGTTGATTTTGGTCTTCACTAATTTGTAGCCGACCTTGGTTGATTCGCATTAATAAATCTTTAATTTTTTGGGCCGACAATTTATATTCATTTTATTATTTTTTGAAGCCGACATGAAGGGATGAAATTTCTTGTTGCGAATATATAAGAGCGTTTGTTTATTTGAAGTGTGCGAGTGGATGCCAGAGTGTGCTTCTGTTTATTTGTGTATGAATATTGATCTAAATCATTCAAAGGTAGAGTAGAGTGTGAAGAAGAAAAATAAGAGTGAAGAGTTGTTGGTGTGCTTAACCGAAATTGTGATCAGGCATTAGCAAATGCTATTTTATCAATTCAAATTCCTACGGATGTAATCCAATTCTTTTTGTAAGATAGTGTGTCTTCCTTTGGGTGGTTAGCCCTATTGTATTTGAGCAGTGAGCTCTAGGTAGTGTTCTTGAATGCAAGTGCATTCCCCATATTTCATTTTCATTATACTTTTAACAGGGTATAATCTTGTGGATTGACCTCCACCGTGGTTTTTCCCCTAACAGGGTTTCCACGTAAAAAAATATTGGTGTTATGTGTGTTTCTGATGTGTTGATGATTTATGCTTTCATGGTTAATTATCAGATTTGTGAATAAGGTTAATAAGTTAAATAATTTTTGAATTTATGTGACAACTAATTCACCCCCCTGTTAGTTGTCTGCCCTAGTGTGGCCAACAATTGGTATCAGAGCAGGTTCCTTGGAAGAAGTTTAACAACTTGAGGTGATCCGGGATGGTGAGTTACAAGAAGGATAGTTTGAGATTTGATGGAACAAATTATTCTCTGTGGAAGACTCAAATGGAGTGTCATTTTAGATTCATTGGTGAACCCTTCTGGAACATTACATGTAATAGGTATGTTATTCCTCAGAATGGTCCTACTACTATTGCTGAGATTAGAGATGCCGAGTATAATATCCAAGCTAAGGAAGCTTTTTTGTGTGCTTTGAATGGTTCTGAGATGACAAATGTTATGGATCTAAAGACTGCTCATGAGATCTAGAAAAAGTTGGAAACCTTGTATGAAGGTGATACTAATGTGAAGATTGCTAAGTTGAAGAGTCTGAAAGGGAAATATGAAAGGTTGAGAATGGGTGATGATGAGAACATTACTATTTTTATGCAAAGAGTGAATGAACTTGTGTGTGGTATTAGATGTGCAGGCAGACAGATAGATGAATATGAGATTGTTTCTAAAGTGCTTAGATCCTTGCCTAATTCTTACAAAGTCAAAGCTAGTGCTATTGAAGAGCTTCATATTGTAACAAACATAATGAGAGATACATTGGTTGGTAAGCTTACTGCTTTTGAGTTGAGAAAATTTGGCGATGCCCTTCCTAAGGTTGAATCTTCATTTAAGGCTCCTACTTTTGGAAGAGATAGACAGAGATATGATCCAGATGAGAGTTCATCTAGAAAGACATTCAAGTATGAGGATGAGATCAGACAGATTGAAGAAGAAGAAAGAGAGCTAGAAGAGCTGGAAGCACTTATTGTCAAAAGAGTACCAAGAGGAAAAGGTAAGTATGAAGGAAAATTGCCTCTTAAATGTTTTTCTTGCTATAAGATAGGTCATTTTGCATCAAGGTGTCTGAAGAGAGCTCCTAAACCAAGACATAACAAGCCTAGATTTTAAAAGAAGTGTTACTATGTTGTTGATGAAGGTGTGAAAAATGATGAATCTAATAAAGGAAATATAAGTGATGATGAATGCGTATTTATTTCTATCAAGGAAAATAATCTTGCATCTATTGAATTTGCTAGTTGTACAAATGTGGAGAAATCCCTAGCTGCTCGAGTTGAAGAGAAAGATGAATGGGTGATTGACAGTGGATGTTCACATCATATGACATGAGATAAAAGTAAGTTTGTGAGCTTAGAAAAGTATGATGGTGGTGTTGTAATATTTGGTGATAATACAGCTGGTGTGATCCATGGAAGAGGATGCATTTCTCTTGATGGTAAGCATAATATTGATGATGTCCTGTATGTGGAAGGCTTGAAGCATAATACTTTAAGTATTGGTTAGATGGTTGATAAGGGGTACAATCTTTAGTTCAAGGATGGAAAGTGCAGAATATTGAGTTTTGAAATGAAATTGCATCAGGTACAAAAACAAAAGGTAATATCTTTCACTTGAGTGCTGCTAGTAAAAGTTGTTTGATTGCTCAAGTTGATGAAAGTTGGTTATGGCATAGGAGAATGTGTCATCCTAACTTTGATAATATTGTCAAGATAAGTTCTACTAAGGCTGTGAGAGATCTAACTAAGTTGGTTAAACCTACTAATGCCATATGCAAGGAATGTTAGTTAGGAAAGTAAACTAGAATTTCTTTTCAGAGCAAAAAACATTGTTCAAATGAATTGTTGGAGCTTGTGCATATTGATCTATGTGGTCCCTCTAAGGTCAAAAGTTTACAAGGTTACAGGTATTTCATGTTACTCATTGATGATTATTCTAGAATGGTATGAGTTACTTTCTTAAGGGACAAATCTGAAGCACTAGAAAAGTTCAAGATCTTTAAGGCTATGTTTGGGCAGAGGCAATTATGAAGATTAAGTGTTTGAGAGATTAGATAGAATTGAGTGAATTCACTTTTGGTGAATTTAATTCTTTATGAAGAACATGGAATAAGGAGAATTATGCATCATGAACCCCTAAATAAAATGGGTGTGGAAAAACGAGAACAATTGAGAATCTTGCCTAGAACTATGATGTTGGAAGAAATGTCCCTCATATCCTATTGGAAGAAGCTATAGATGCTAGCGTATGCACCTCAAAATTTGAGTAGAAATCAAAGGTGATATTGGTAAAGATCCTTTTGAGCTGGCAATTTGGTCAAAAGCCTCTTTGATGAAATATTTCAAGATATTTGGAAGCAAATGTTATATCAAGAGAGATGAAGATATAGTAAATTTTGATGCTAGGAGTGATGAAGGTACCTTTCTAGGTTATTCTACTAATAGCAAGGCCTATCGGTGTTATAATAAAATATTGAGGAAAATGGTTGAAAGTGCAAATTTCACGGTTGATGAAGACTTAGGTACACCATCGAGAACTTGTGGATATGATTCTGATGATCAAAATGAGAGTACAAAAAAAGGAAAGCAAGTTCAGACTAAAAATCAAGTGCAAATCAATCTGGTGAATCAAGAAAATGAAGAGCAAGGAGAAACTAGTGAAGTTGCAGAAGAGAGAACACAAGAGCCTAAAGTTGAAGAACAACCTAAGAAGACTTTGAGGTATGTAAGATTGAATCATTCAGAAGATCAAATTATAGGAGATAAGAACAAAGGTGTCTAGACTAGGAGAAAGATTGCAAAAGAATACTGCTTGATTTCAAAGACTGATCCTAATAGTGTAAATGAAGCATGTAAAGATGAACATTGGGTTGAAGCAATGAAAGAGGAGTTAAAATAGATTGAGAAGAATGATACATGGATTCTTGTTCCCAGACCTAAGGATAAGAATGTCATTGGAACTAAATGGGTCTTTAGAAACAAATTGAATGAGCAAGGAGAAGTGGTTAGAAACAAAGCAAGATTGGTATGCAAAGGATATTCACAGATGGAAGGAATTGATTTTGAGGAGACTTTTGCCCTTGTTGCTAGAATTGAAGCTGTAAGATTATTTCTTGCCTATGTTGCTCACAAGAACTACAAAGTTTATCAGACGGATGTTAAGTCAACTTTTCTGAATGGCGAATTGGAAGAAGAAGTGTATGTTGAGCAACCTGATGGATTCCAGTTAACTGATAAGGGAGATATGGTGTGTCAGTTGAAGAAAGCATTATATGGACTCAAGCAAGCCCCTAGAGCATGGTATGCCAAATTGGACAAGTCTTTGATGAAGCTTAGATTTAACAAAGGTATTGTTGATAGTAACTTGTATTTCAAAAATGATGATAAAGATTTGATTGTCAAAGTCTTTGTTGATGATACCATTTTTGGAGGAGATGATGGTTTGTGCATGAAGTTTGCTAATGAGATACAAAATGAATTTGAGATGTCAATGATTGGTGAGATGTAATTCTTTTTGGGATTGCAAATTACTCAGTTAGATAAAGGGATTTTTATATCTTAGTCCAAGTATGTGAAGGAATTGTTGAAGAAGTTCGTTATGGAAGATTCAAAGCTAGTTGGTACACCCATGGTGACCGGATGCAAGTTGACAAAAAAAGATGATTCTCCGAAGGAAAATCAGACTAGATACATATCAATGATTGGTGGATTGTTGTATTTAACTCAAACTAGCCCTGATATCATGAATGTTGTATGTATTGTTGCAAGATTTCAAGCTGATCCGAAGAAATCTCATGTGACTGCTGTGAAGAGAATTTTTAGATACTTGAAGGGAACTGTTGAATTTGTCCTATAGTATCCTAAAGATGATGATCTTACTTTGAGTGCCTTTACTGATGCTGATTGGGAAGGAGATGTAAATGATAGGAAAAGTACTAGTGGCAGAGCATTTTTCTTGGGTAAGAAGTTGATTTCATGGTTAAGTAAGAAGCAAAATGCCATTTCCTTATCTATTACAGAGGCCAAATACATTGCTGCTGCTAACAATTGTACTCAAGTCCTATGGATGAAGCAGATGTTGAAGGATATCAGAGTTGTGTATAATGAGCCTATTGCTATATTCTGTGATAATTCAAGTACTATTAACATATCTAAGAATCTGGTGTTGCATTCAAAGACAAAGCATATATCTATCAAGTTTCACTTTTTGAGAGAGAAGGTGAGTGAAAAAGAAGTTAGACTGGAGTATGTGCCTACTAAGGAATAGATTGCAGACATCTTTACCAAGCCATTTCCTAAGGATACTTTTGAGTATCTTAGAGGGAAGTAAGGGGTGATTACCCCTCCTAATCAAAACTAAGGATGCATTGAATTGCATTAGTCTGTGCATTTCATAGTCATATCTTGTTTTAGATTGATGTTGTGGCTACTACTCAAGGGGAGTAGTCAGATGTTTATATGCTCAGCTATGTGGTTCAGAGTTTGTATGAAGTCTAGAGATCTTTGTCATTGATGTCAAAGGGGGAGAAGAGTTATGTGAAAAACTACTGATTATTTGGGGAGAAGAGCCTTGTGGGGAGATCATGTGAAATAGTTAATGAGTCAGAACCTAAGGGGGAGTAAGTTTCAAGAGCTAGTTGCATTGATGGTGTTTTTCACATCATGTGTTGCGATCAATGCCAAAGGGGGAGATTTTTGGATGTTGTGGTTGTGTTGCTGATATGTGGTTTTCATTGATGTCAACAATATTAGCATTAATTCATTTGAAGTTGTATATGTCGAGGATATTGAGAAAATTGTAATGGAATAAGTTGCAGGTTGTCAGTGGTGAAGTGAAGTTTAGTATGTTGGTAAGCTCTGTACGTTGATGATCATAGGTTGTGGACTAAAGGGTTTGTTGCTGATTGTATCTAGTTTATCCACGTCAAGTTTCAGAGATTCGCGTGAATATTTGATTGAGTTATGAAGATTTACATTTTGATAGTTTTTCTATTGCTTCAGTTGGTGTTGTTGATTGAAGATAATGCTATTTTAGTTAGTTCAGTTGTTACAAATGCTTCTTTGGTGATTCATGATGTTTGTGGATTCTTCTAGATCATGCTTTATCTTTGTTGCTCATCCGCATTGATTGTTGTGCTCGTGGTTGGCGATTTTCTCTTGCATGTTCATGTTTTTCTTGTTCTTGGCTGACATGGTGTTTGTAGCGTGTTGTGGATCTTTGAGGAGTAATTAATTAAGCATTTTTGCATTGGAGATGTTTATTTTGGTCTTCACTAAGTTGTGGCTGACCTTGGTTGATTCGCATTAATAAATATTTAATGTTTTGGGATGACAGTTTATATTCATTTTATTATTTTGTTGAAGCCGACATGAAGGGATGAAATTTCTTGTTGTAGATATATAACAGTGATTGTTTATTCGAAGTGTGCGAGTGGATTCCAGAGTGCGCTTCTATGTATGTGTGTACGAATATTGATCTAAATCATTTGAAGGCAAAGCAAAGTGTGAAGAAGAAAAAGAAGAGTGAAGAGTTGTTGGTGTGCTTAACCAAAACTGTGATCAGGCATTAGTAGATGCTATTTTATCAGTTCAAATTCTTGCGGATGTAATTTGATTCTTTCTGTAAGACAACGTGTCTTCCTTTGGGTGGTTATCCCTATTGTAATTGATCAATGAGCTCTAGGAAGTGTGCTTGAATGCAAGTACATTCCCCATATTTCATTTTCATTATACTTTTAACAAGGTATAATCTTGTGGATTGACCTCCACCGTGGTTTTTCCCCTAACAGGGTTTCCACGTAAAAAAATATAAGTGTTATGTGTGTTTCTAATGTGTTGATGATTTATGCTTTCATGGTTAATTATCATATTTGTGAATAAGGTTAATAAGTTAAATAAGTTTTGAATTTCTGTGACAACTGATTCACCCCCCCTCTCAGTTGTCTTCCCTAGTGTTGCCAACAAGAACTACTAGTATCTGAGTACAAACAATATGAGAAGGTTTATGCCTTAGAAGATCAATTGTAGAAGTACATTGATAATCTGAGGGATGAGGATGAGAAGTATAGAGTGGATCTAAAGCAATTTTGAGAATTAAATAAAATGGGAGTAAAGGAGTTAAGGAATGCTTCCATCTTGGGAGATAAAGATGCAAGTTTTGTTAGAAAAATGATTAATATTATATCTTTTAGGATGGAGCTTATAGTCGAGAACACATTAAATTTTCTAGAATTACATAAGGAATTGTATGAAAACTCTTCATGTTTTGAGAGTTTTATAGTCAACATTATCAACCCAAATTTCCTGTTACAGAGAACACATAGGTTGGATACTCTCCAAACTATCAAGAGCACATGGGATACAAAGATAGAGAATGAAATCAACCCAGTGAAGGAGGAGGAGATAATTTTGGATAAACTAATGAATACTAAGGTTGATATTAGATGGATCAAGGATAATATTCAAATATTAGAAAGGTGTATAGCTAAAACCTCCAATAGTTTTGAGAAAACAAAATTTAGATTAGAATGGGTTGATGACCCTGATACAAAAATGATCACCCAAGTGCTGACTAATTTTGAAGAATATAAACAACTACAGAGGTAGGCATGAGCTAACACATTTTTTTGAATAAGGAATATTTTGTTTTGACATTTCAAATGATGAATATGATGTTTTGATTCCTTATTTCCTAAAAGGAGTGCATAGTTTTGGAACTGAAATTAACAAGAGGTTCTCAAAAGAAAATTGGATGTAATCTTTTGGAAAATTAGCTTTTCTAGTCAACTGAAGGTCTTTTGTTGAAAGTGCCTAAAATAGTGGATCTGCATTTTGGACCCATCACATGCCTTGCATGTTGGTTTTGGAGGGAATAATATCTTCATTTGTCAATAATTTGTATTTCTTTTCTCATTCTTAGGGTTTGAAGGTTGGGGATTTAGATTGAAGGTCTAGTAAAATATGTTCTCTCAGAGTTTTCTTATTTCACTACATTTTTATAGTAGATTTTAGGAGTTTAGTCTCAAGAAGTGTGGATTTGTACACTAGTGAAGCTTTGTTGGATTTGTAGAAGCTATGAACTCTGAATTATAATCAAATTAGTCAAATTTTATCATTTCTGGATTGTCACTCCCACATGCAAATGGTATTCTTCTCATTGTTATGATTTATGATTATTCAAAGAGATGAAATGGTATTTATATTTCAAATCTTAATAAAATGGATAATAGTCATAGAATTTTAAATGATGCCTCTTGAATTTAGCACTAGAAATAAATATAATAGTGTGTAATACACACTTATACAATTAGTTTCCTTTTTTAGGGGAGGTAAGGTTTTAATTTGATATTATATTTATTTTTTATTTTCTAGTGAACATAGGTTTTTTAGCAATTGTCAATGTCTCTATTCTACATACATGAAAAAAATAGTAAAATAGATAAAAATGTTTTTGAAATATATTAAGGCTTTTTTGATATCTTACATCCTATTTGGGCTAGCCTATAAACTTGGATTGATGCAATTGCATTTTAGTGATTAGCAGTTGTATGTTAGTTTTAATAGTTGCATATCAATATTTAATAATTGGATGTTATTGTTTAGAAGTTGCATGCTAGTTTTGGCAATTATTTGTCGGGGTTTCCACTATGTTTCATCATTCAGAGATTTGCATTCTTGTATGACATCCATATCATTTGATTTGATACTGATCATATAGATTGGGTATTGTCATTTCTACTATACCTTGTCATTATTCATATTTATATCATTCAATATCTATATCATAATAACTCTTTGTAAACTAGATGGTTTAAAGCTAGTTGTAGATTGATCTTGACGTTGTAAGATCTTGGGTACTTTATTGTCATATCCATTTTAAGTTGCATATAATTATTTTTCAATTTATTGTTGATTCAAGATTTGATTGTTATCTACCAATTTGACATTAATCCATCTTGGTGTAATTTACCCATTTGACATTGATTGTATTTTCTTGTTATCTACCAATTTTGTATTAATTAGATCTACTTTTTATTTGCTAGTGGTATTGATCATATCTCTATATTTATCTTTGATTGTCAATTGGGCATCTTGTGACAAGTAAGTTTTAAAATCAATTTTTTATTACCCATAGTTCAAGTTCCATATGCTCTTACCTTTCCTTCATCACGATCTTAGTGATAAAAAAGAACATGGGTTGTGTTGATTTTCAATTTTGGTGCTAATATTTGTACCATCAAACCTTATAATAGAGGCTATGTGTGAGATATTATTTATATCAAGAAAACTAAACAAACAAATAATGTTGTTGGGTTCTACAAACCCTCCCCTTCAATATCTTTATGGGTCTGATTTGGGATAGAGTCTAGGATCAGTGCGACTTTAGGATTGTGTAGGGTTCATCATGGGAACCTTGAATTCCATGTGGGTCTTTCATAGAAGGATATATAGGGATATGCAAGGAACCTAAGGTGCCTAGAGTATAGGTCCTTGTGGTTGGACTTGAGCAAACTCAAGTTAGACCTATAAGTCACTTGTCCAAAAAAGAAAAAAAGAAAACATTTTTTTGTTTTACAAAAACAAAAAATAAATCTTAAATGTCTAATTTTTCCCTAAAGTGATGGACTTTAACCTCTTTTTCCTCATAAAAAACAAAAGTGACCGAAACATCATTTTTGCCTCAAAGTTGCCATTGTTGGTTTTTAAAAAAGTAGTACATTTT
>VDFB02295034.1:0-44926 GCA_007258455.2 Sequoia sempervirens
CATTGATTTATGTTTTGAATCTACATGCAAATATTTCAAAATCAACTAAAACCTAATTTAAGAAAAAAATCTAGATTTGTTTAAGTTTATTTCATTCCATCATTTAGCAGTTATTATTAATTGTTTATGATGTAATTCTTTTGAATCTCCTATTGGCACATCCTTGCACCTCCTAAAGTTACAAGTGCTAGTATTTTAGAGGCTTTGACAAACAACATTTATCAATTTGATGTTTTAGAGTCTTCAACAAACAACATTCTACAAAAGTTGAGTTAAGATGATAAAAATGCAAAAAGAAAAAATGGTTTTTAAATTTTTGAATCTACAAGCATTGATAAAATACTTTTAAATGCAAAAGGCAAAAAATTAATTATTTTTTTAAGATTTTTTAGTTTTTATGAGTTATTTTTATGGGTTTTTTGTATTTTTAGATTTTTATTTTTTTTTGCTCACTAGAGGACAAAAAGAAAAAGAAAATGAGTAATTCACTGTTGCAAATGCAATAGTCAGCACTTAATTCAAATACAAATGCAATAGTTTTTTTAATATTTACACTAAATGAATAATAAATAGGCAGAGAGAGAAAATGTATGTGGAATTTTTTACAAGAGTTGTGAAAATAATGTTCACATGTCATCAATGGATACACCTGCATAAACAATCTCCCTAATGTGCAGAAAACAACACAAAGCACACTATTCATCAATTGCCCATTTACATAATAGCTTTAATTCCAACAATACTCATTTCAACACTTGTTATCAAGTTTCAAACCCCAATTTCATAGAAAACAATTCCAAGCAATAGCAACATTCACATCATAAATCATTTCCATTTTAAAGCACCTTTTACAAGTGCATCACACATGATCACAAAAACAAGACACAATGGCCAAAATCAAATCTGATCACAAACTATGATCCTCTCCAAAAATGTAAATTGAAGCACCATCAATGCATCATAGTGTTTTGGCACACATCTCCAACCTTTGATCCAATATTAGCACTCTCTTTACACACTCTCATCAATTATTTCTTAAAGATGTAAATTAGATTTGAAAATACTTAGGTTTTAGAGCTATTAGATTCTTAAGCCAATACAAGATTTTTGTAACCTCTTAAAGGAAAATATTGGTTGCAACATAAAATTTGTTTTCAAGCATAGGGCTGAGAATGTTTTAATAGCCTAGAAGTTATGTTCTTTGATGTGAGACAACTTTCTAAGATTTCCTATCTTTTCTAACTATAAATTCAAAAATATAATCTTCAAATTTGTAACAAACAAATTCCAATCTACACACAATCAAGCTCATTAGAATTGCCTATAGTAAAGACCTTGTTTTTGGGGGGGTAACTATGACAAATACAATTCCCAACTACTAGGATTGGAAGATACAATTATTTGTGTTAATTATTCAATCAGGATATAAATGAACACAAATAACAATTCCACACCCATGACTTACCCACGGCTTGGTTGGAAATGGCCTAGATAGAGGTGAAAGCAATTAAAGGAATTACAACAACACCCAAAGCTTGAATATTAAAAGTTGTTATTATAGATGCAATTGTGCCTCTTGCATTTTGTGATCCATGAATTGTTTGAAGGTTTAGACAACTTCTATATACATTTGCAACCCTTTTCACAGTGTTAACATGCAAATTGGCAACCTTGTCCTCCACAGCAGCCATCATCTTTCCCTACATGCAGATTCTTATATACTAACAACTAATGCCAAACAATAAAATATAACAACTAATAACACCAATTAATTAAACCACTTTGTTTCCATCACTACATGCTAAAAAAGATTGGCATATAGAAAATGCATTGGAAAATAGAAAATGATATCTAAAAATGGCCACCACATCCACATATGGCATAGCCAAATAGTGAATAAAATACATCAAATAGGCATTAGAATGAAAATCGGTTCACATCAGATTCACCAAAATGTAAGTATGGAATCAAAATAAATAATACACATTAAAAACAATATTTAAAATGCTAATTGTAACTCACACAAACCTCCAATTGAACTCAAGATTGTGATGGTATGTAGATGCTCTCTTTCCCCAACATAACAATAGCATTTAGTAGGCTTATTAAATTAACAACATAAGTTTGTATAAAAGAAACAATTGCCTAAAAATTATAAATAAGAGTGAATTTATAAGTTTTTTGGAGAATGAATGGATGGTCTAGATTTGATTATGGATTGTAAGTTAACTCCATTGGTTGTGGAGCAAGGAGAGGTGGACTATTTAACTAAATTTGATGAGTTAACTATGTGCATGGAATAGATAACTGATTTGATTGATTAGTATTAAATTGATTGAAGAGTTCATTCATTAGGTGATAATTATGAATTTTATTAATTCATTTAATGAAAATGAAATGAAATTTATTTTAGTATTTATGGATAATGTGAGATGGACTTTGCTCATTTATTTATTTGTTTATTTAATGGATGATTATTAGTTAATGTTAATTAAATAATAAGAAATTTAATTCAATAATGATGAGGGATTAATGGACAATAATAAGATGATAATGGATATTAATAAAGAATAATTATATAACAATAATGGATAAATAAGAACTATTTTAGTGTCAACAAGTTCCTTTGAAGGATGTGACAATCATATCCTTACATATCATATATTTATACATTCACATTTATCTAGGAAGACTACTATACATTGATCTAACACTTATCTATACACATTGTGTGATGCCCACTCTTGTGTTTGACTTGTGTGCTTTCTAACTATTATGGTATATGTTGTATTGAGTGTTTTATCCATGTATTATGTGATTCATCTGTTATGATATAATGCATTGAGCTTTTTGAAAAGATATGTTGTGTCATTGAGGTGTTTCGATGATGTATTATAGATGTTTTGTGAAGATACTTGGTATGACCATCAAGGTGTTTCCGATGAGGTTGTGTTTTGGCATTGATTGCTATGCATTTGGGGTGCATATGTTGTGCTTGTGTATGAAAAATCATATCAATGTTTCAACATTATGTGTTATTATTTATTGTGTATATTGTTATTGTAATGCCCCACCACGAAACCCCAAAGGACAGCACATCTAACTAACAATTTATGACACTTTTTTTTTTAAAGTGAATCAACATATAAATCACACTAACAATAACATAAAATGTAATCACATGTACATTTGCACTGACTGTGTCCTTCAGGGTATCATGACTGCATTACAAACAAAACAATTAAACAACCTAAACATGCATCGTAAAAATAAATAATAACAAGAGTTCATTTACATCTACATTAAAAGGTTAGATATACATATTTTCACAGATACAACACCATTCAAGAGCATAGAATACAAACCAATGAATACATATACAACTTCCCATACATGCGGTAGATCATTACACTATTTACAAGTTTACATCAAAGCTTCCCTTATAACAACGGGAAGGATACATCAAATACATGATAAGATACAACTAAAATAATTACATTACATAACATCAACGCTAACTCAAGTTTGGTACAAGATCTGGAAACTCTGCATCAGGTACCACATCCATGCTCACGAACATCAACTGGGAACCCAATGGTGTGCATAGCACATTCCTCCCAACCATGTGGAACCCTATGGTCTACCCCCCATGCTAGGAGATAATGATAAGGTCCTACCACCAAAACAGACAAGAAGACAATAGCATGACACAAAGAGGTAACATGACTCCAACATACAAATACCACAAACAACTCACAACAATGACACCACTTCTAGAGGTACGCAGCAACAAAGTGAACACAAGACAAGTGAATGCTAGGTTGTTATAAGGAGGAGTGTCATCACATAACTTGCTATGGATTACCCTGGCGTAACCTTCCTAGGCTACCGGACCCCCATCCTGGGTTACCCTGGCCACCTCCACCAGCCGTCGGACCCCCATACAAACTCATGATGGATCAACATACCATCCAAGAGGACAAGGTAGTTGATCTTGTCATTCCAGGCCTTCCTAATCATCTCAAGCCTAAACAAACACTTGAACCATGAGTGAGGCGTTATCTTGATTAATGTGAACTACCCAACCCCTAATTTATTTTAGGTTATCATTTATTAAAGAAACTCTCAATGAGTTACCCGGGCACCACTTTGTGCACCGGACACCCATAGAGAGCCACTCCCCCTACTAACAACTAGAAGACCCGAAAATATCCAACCGGGTAAAGCCATTTGCACAAAATCACAATTCACATGCACGTACACATAAAGCGAGGCTTGAACCCTCTTGCTCACAAAGTCTCCACAATTAACAATTCCATAGTGCAAGACTAGAACCCACATAATCATAAATCAAGTATAAGAACAACAGTTCACAAAGTGCTCAATAAGAAAACCAACAATAAGTAAACTCTTTCCCCAACCTCTAGAAGTCCAACTAACCACTACGCACAATAACTCCCCATTGAAGAAATGACAATATCATGATCACAAAAAGGCTATTTACAAATAACACTCACCATCAACCGTATGGAAACAAGAGTGGAAACATCATCAAGGGAATCATCAACAATTTTGATCATGAATACAACTTACACCATAACACCCCACTTTCAAACAATTATCAAATTCACTCCCAATTTCCAATGAACAACACGATGTTCAATTCAAACAGTCAAACAAGCCATACATGGCAACCACGATAACAATCACAAGTGTTCTCAAGAATTGACAGTTCAACTATTAAATAATTTACAAAAGAAACCAACATTTATTTACTGACTAGAGATATTCTAATTCATTTATCTAAACATATCTTTCAAAACAAGCAATCAATCAACAAAACGACCAAGACAAAATAACCATTACAATTAATTAAAGGAGTAATCCGCACTCATTAATTAACAAAAGATAACTAATTTATTTAACTAAGCTATCCCTTCAATTATCTAAATATAATAAACAATTTCCTTTATTTAATTTCCAATACATTTGTCGAATATAATCATGAGAATTGATTCCTAAACTAAACAACTAATAAATTTATAATCAAATGATTCAAATCAAGGAATTATTTCAAATCAAACAATTTGAACAGATGATAAATAATATAGATATATTATCTTTTCTTTTATTTTCCCTTTTTACAATAACCTAATACATAAACATTGATATGTAAATATATCCCTATTTAAATCCCTAACTTATTTCTCTTAACAAAGTCCATTAATCCCAAAAGCAGAATTATCACCTACATATATATAAGCAGAATGTTGTTTCTAAACAAGGAATCAATTGATAACGTGGTAGACAATACACACATATATATCTAATTAATCGAATACCAAGGCTAAATCAAGTTTATCAAATTTCCCACCTATTGTATAATTACTGAACACCATAGATTGTGCATAGTTATCGAATTCCCTAATCCATAATGAGTTCATCAAATTTTATTTAGTCGAAGGTTAAACACACAATAGTTGAAACGAATACCCCAAACTTAATAAACATTCACTGAGGTAAAATGAATACAAGGCTTTGATTACCAAACAAGAGTGTGCTCAGTGATTTCCAATCAAATACGAATTCATTGAACACTAACAACGAATGCCCAATTATAAAATATAATCACCCAAATTAAATCGCTACAATAGAATGGAGACGCCACTACAGCATTCAACCCACTTCTATCATTTCAAACACTTCTTTTTTTTATCATCTACTTCAGTATGATCACCATTACTTCATCTAAGCTTTTAAATAAGGTAAAAGAATAGCTATGAGGTTATAGATTTCGTGCATGCCTTAGAGCTTCGTTCAACGATTTCCATATACATATGTTTATTTATTCCAAGTAGACCCATTTGATGCGGTTAATTTATTGAATGACCAAAAGTTTATGAAATTTCGTTTCTATGCCAAGATAGTCAAAAATGTGCAAAGCCAACATGAATGCAAGATACACCTAATTTATTCCAACCAATAATATGAAGGAAAAATCTTCACTATGGCAAGATCTTGATATATCGATTAGATTCTAAAAGAAATAGACAAGACATCTGCATAAGGCTTCCTCAAGTATCGTTCATAGGTCAACATGTAAAAGAGAGCACTTATGAGTTGGGTGTTAAATGACTACAAACTGACCAATTTCCCTATTTATTTCAATGCATTCATAGATACGTCTATTTACTTATGCACTATCAATTGATAGAAAAACGATGGAATCCTTCCAATACATATACTAGGGTTTCAATCCATAACTATTCCAAATCTAAGTTATGATCTTTGGTTGATCGAATGTGATCTAAAGCGATGAAATGGGTTTAATCTCTTTCCTTATAAATACTCGGGGCCTAGATTCTACAGGGTGAAGGAAGGCCACAGTTTTGACATGCAGAACCAGAATATTAAGATTGGAGGTCTAGTGCGAGGATGCTTAATATGCTACAAGCAGACACAGTTTTCAGATGAAACACAAACAGAAGAGGAACTCGGCCAGATTTAGACACCTGGATCCATTGATCGAGGCCAAAATTACAATGAATGATCTTAACCAAGATGCTGCTTACAATAATGGCAAACCATTAAGAGCAACCGTAAGAAAAAGGTAGGAGAGAAAGATAACGGTTGCGCAAAATGACCGAGCACCCCAAAAGAAGTTGTCACAAAGAAAGCAACGATTGTTGGTAGCACAAATCAGTTGGGTGAAAACCACAGCAAGAATTTCACCCCTTACAAAAGCGCGCTATTAACTCCCAAAATTGGATTCAAGTAAACTAGGAATGAAATCAAACACAAAGTATACAGTGATTAACAATTTCAGAGAGGGAGAAAGAGAGGCTATGGTAAACAACAGTTAATACAATTTCCTAATTATTTCAACAAGGAAATGTTTTGATTTCTTACAGCATAACATTCCAATTTTACTTCAAAATCAAATAGAGGTAAAATTACAAAAGGAAAAAGGAACCTGATTTACAGGATGATTGATCCAACTGCAGATTTGATGTCGAATTCAGCTTCACATCTTGCAGTTCCAAGCTTCTTCAAGAATCCAACATATACTGCAAAGACCCAATTTCAAAACCTCGCAAAACCAGAGAAGAGTTTTTCCAGAACGAGAACTTTCACGGGAGAGATTATCAAGATTAGTTTCCCCCAAAATATGTCAAAAGCCCCCCCTCTTTTAGCCAATTAACTAATTTATTTATCATTCCCCACTCTCCAGTGTTGCATGGCTTTTTAAATTTAATTATTTTATTTTATTTCCCATCCATTGCTAACTGCCACTATTCAATTATATTTATTTTAATATTTCATTATAAAGACATAAAATTTATCTATTTAAACTTAATAAAGGCACTATCAAAATTTTCACTTATCAACACCACAACATATTAAAGCATTTATTTTAATTATCAAAGATGCCCTTTAACTTCAATAATCCTTGTTTTAATGTAATAATTATTCAAAGCACTAATCAACCCAAATTAAATCAAATAAACAAAATACCAAGCAATACCTGTCCTCAAACAAAAATGAAAGACAAGAACACAACAACAAAGGCGAACCAAACCACATACGGAGGGGGCACTACAATTATTGGATCATGCTAGACATACATGATTTATAGTGGATGTGATAATCTAATATGATGTTATGATTTGTACCATGTTAGTCAAATTATGTTGCTTCAACTATTATTATGAGGAGCAAGTATGACTAATGTTTGACCTCAATGTGCAAGAAATTTACAAGTATTAGGCCAATGGTTGGTGAAGTTGACATGGATTCCTCTTAGACATGGATTCCTCTTAGTCATCTCACCCTTCTTAGTCCTTGTGAACTTCTATGTTAACTCAAATCTAAAACAATTACGATTCTAAAATTTATATGTTGTGAGAACTTGTAAAGTGTGTGTGAGTCCTTTGTGTGTGATTTGCTTTCTTGTTGCATTGCATTTAAATATTTACTTTTAAAAATGTGTTTATCGTGTTTGTAAAATATATTTTGATTAAGGTCAAAAAGTTCTATTGTATTTATGCATCTATGGTAGAATAGAATAAATATATTTAATTGCCTTCAAAATGAAAATATTTAGTCGTATAGATTAATTATTGATATAGCTTAATTTAATTTAGTTGATTTCAACTCCTAGTTGGTTGAGAAATACTAATTAGATTAAATTAGTTTATTTATCTTATTAATGTATTTGTGAAATATTAATTGTTATTAAAAAATTATTTTAGCAAAAGGATAATAAATTAGAAAAATTGAAAAAAAAAAAATTGAAAAGAAAAAAGGCTTTGAGAAAGGCATAAAGCAAAATTAGACTTCTATTTTCATTTTACTTTTGCATTTTTGAGAATTTTGTTCCAAAAACCCTCTTTTGCTCCATGCGATAAATTGAGATTTGGAAGGACGGAATAAAAGGGACAATGGAACCTTTTGAAAGAAAATTGCTTGGCTTGGGCAAGGGACTATGCATAACTTGTTTGCTTCCAATGGAATTCATTCCTTATATGTGTATTGGAGGTACTTCCCTCTTTGTTAATCATTATTAAATTCAAATTGAAATGAATTTCTCCATTGCTATGCCCACAATAGGTGGTTGCATATGGCCTCCTTGATATAGGATTGAATTAGGATTGAATTTGAATTGAAACTAATAGATTTTAGATTTTTTTTATTTTTTTTAAAGGGTCTAAAACATAGCCATGACTATGGCAAAAATATAAGAAATCGTATTTTTCCAAATTTATTTATTTTTAAATTATTTTGATACATATTTCAAACAAGAAGATAAAATTAGAATTTTGATTTTTTCTCCAAATCAAAAATTAGAAAATTTAAATGGTTTTGCTTTTATTTCTTTAATTGGAGGATTTCAAACATTTTATAGATTTTGTGTTTGAAATGGTAAGAGAAATTGCATTTTAGACCATAATGGAATAAATTATTTTGTAAGATGATAAGTCTCCCTAATATTTTAAGATTTTGCATCTTTCATTAAACTTTTAGGATTGAAGAGATCTAAGATAGGAAAGAAGGGGCTCTCGTGTTGTCATGATACAAAGGGATTGTAAAAACAAACATGTTGGTAAAGTCTCATCCTAGAATCAAAATGTTCTTGAAGGTTCAATCTAGTGACAAAGGATGTGTCACAACTCCAAAAGTTTGTGAATGTCGTATTTTTAGTGAGGAAACTTTACCCCCAATTTTTCTACGGCACCATTCGATGGTTGTGTTGATACTTTGTCTTATCCCTCAGATTTTCACCCTTCTCTTGTTGGATTTTGGTATCTAACATGATTTGTGATCATTCATGCATATGTGCATCAATTGACGTGTGGCATGCCTTATATTATATGTGCTTGTTCTAGTGTGGGTTTCCACATGTGATGTAGTGTGCTTAATTTTCATTAGCGTTGCCATGTATGCTTCGTATGTGTGAGTCATGGCTTTGATGTTTGTGATCTTCCTCAGCTCAAGGAATGCCTAGAGTTGCAGACATCTATTACACTTTATGTTATGTTTTGTGATTATTGGAGCACCTTGGAGGTGGCTCATTATTGATGTAATAATATTCATTGCATCATTTATGTATTGAAGTGCAATCCTTCGATGTTTGGGAAGTAGCCTCTACTCAGTAATTATGTTAATTACAATCTTAATAAACTAAGTTCATGCAACATTTGTATTTATTGTATATTTGTGCTTTGTTGTAATGTGTTATGTGTTCATCCATTGTTTAGGATGAAACCCCTTAAATAAAATCAATTATTGCTATCATTTGATATTTTTCCACACTTCATTTTGTGAGGATGTTGGCATGTTTTTGATATTAGGGGAAAAGCAGATTTTGAAGGGATCTGCAACCCTTTACAACCAGAAAAGCCGGACTGCAAAAAAGGACAACCTGCAGCCACCAAAAAGCCGGCTCCCAAGCCAAGAACATCATGTTTTACATTTAGAGTTAATCTTGTGGGAACGAAGCGTCATTTCTAGAGAAGGCCCGGAAGCTTTTGATTTTTTACTCGTGACTGTAATCCAACATTCTTCCACTTGTGCTGCCTTTACCTGCCAAGCCAGCACATCACAATCCTGGGTTTGATCATTTGCAGCCCTGGGCAAAACATCCTTGACCAGGCGTCCAGACTGGTTCTAATCCGAAGAGCCAGCCGAAAGAGAAATCGAAGCCCCTCCACCAGAAAAGGCAGACGGAGACTTAGACCGAGGTTCAATGTGAGAGGAAGAATCAACCCCTCCCGAAGGACAAGCCGAAGGAGCGGCTCCTAATTTATGTGATTCAAAAGCAACCGCCTCTGAGAAACTCTTTTTTTCTTCAGATTTCTTCTCAACAGTATAATGATGTTGAGCAGCTCCAATCCACCAGTTGGCATGTTTGTAAGGCTGAAATCATGATAATTGTATATGTTCCAATTATATTATTCAAAGTTGCATTTATGATAATGCATGTTTATATGTGAACCTGTATTAAATTAATCATAATGGATGATTGTTCCATCTTTGTTTTTGGCATGTGTCTAAATCTGGTGTCAAACATGCACAATGTTTTGTAGCACTTTTGTCAAGTTTGCTTCTAGTCTTTCCCTTGTTTAAAGAGCTAGTGTAGCTTTTTGCCTTGTTCCTTGGGAACCGTGTCCTTTGAGGGCCTCTTGTGTGGCCAAGTTGGGGTTCATGATCCCTTTAGTGTTTTCCTCGAAACCATTTTGCCCCAATGTGTAAATGGAGAAAGTTATGTGTGGTGGAGTGTGAAAGTTGATCTTGTTGGTTTGCTTGTCTTAGAGTTTCCTTTCTCTTTTTTGTCCTAACAAGAACCAAGTGTTGGGTCGAAAATGAGACTTGGAACTCAAACATTCAAAGAGTTGTGTTTTTTCAAGCCACAAATGTCAAAGAAACTTCAAACTATGTCTAGGTCTAGGTTTAAGTCCAAGACCCACTCTATGAAGTTGCTCCACGAGCCACGAGAGTTGAGACAAACTTGTAGTGCACATGGACTCCCAATGCTTGTGCATTGGTCTAATCTAATTTGTTTGGTGAAATGCAAATGTTGGAAAGCAATTGGGACTCAAAACAAGGTTCCAAGTCCATATCAAATCCCGAAGTCTAACCTGCAAGTAATTTCTCTCGTAAGCCCAAAAATGTTGTTTTGGCCTTTCTAGTTAGCATTGCCCAATGGAATTTGGTGGGTGGTTTAGTAGAGATGTTAGAAGTATGTTCTAGTGGTTTTGGAAATCTTATGTCTTTTCCATGCCTTGTTTTCTATATCAACCTAAGGCATTAGCTGAGGGTAAAATTAAATCTTATACTTGTACCATTCATTGTGCATTGATGTGCATGTCAAATGTGTCACCATATGTTGTGACACCTTAAGTACATAGTAGTGTTGTGTGGCTTGCTTAATGCCATTTTGATATCACAAAAAAAGTGTTAGTCGTCTTTTGTCCATTAATGTCTTGAGCGAAAGCTTGGGGCATTACACATTGAAATATTTTGAGATTGCACATATGCCAACTTATCATCAATTTTATCATTTGTGTCATGTGTCATGCAAATTTGTTGTTTTATCATTCACAAACTTTGATAGCCTCTTCACAAACACTAATTCAATCTTGCATATGCTTCTTCAATCATATCTTATTCAAATATATGCTTTCACACTTATTTATTGACATGATACGCTTTATTAATTATTACATGATTCTTTTAAAACATTTAGAGCTATGCTTATTTGATTGTAATACTTGGACGAGAAGTTTACACTGGTACATCTTTGGAGTTACATTGGCGGCACCACGTTGTTTCCCCTTTACATTTTGACTATTATTGCCTTATCTTTACATAAATGCATATACATTAATCTTTTTAGCATTAGAAATTCAAAATTATTATTCTACTTTTATCTATTGTAAATCCATATGAACTAATATTTTTAGCATTAGAAATTCAAAATTATTATTCTACATAAATCCATATGGAAACTCTATTGGTCAATTCTTGAAAGTTGATGATTCCACCGCTTTCATGGGGCATTTGTCCTATGTGCGCATTCTAGTGGATATTGATATCTCCATGCATCTTCATGAGGATGTGGTTCTGATGGTAAGAGATAGACCTTGGCCTCAACCACTCGATTATAAGGGCCTTCCTTTTTAGGTGTTGTCATTTCTTCGCTATTGGTCACCTGACTTTAGATAGTGATCTTGTGTTGAAAAGGAGTTGTTGCTTGGTGGAAGAATGCTAATGATGATCTCCTAACTTAAGGCTATTGTCTCCTAGGATTCTGATGAGAGTCTTGCTCCTAGTGCGGATTTGTCGTGTCCTGAGGACCTTACAAGGGTTCCTCCTCTGTTCTTATTACTTGTTCCACCGGTTGCTTCTGCTCAACTCCAAGTTTTTATTGTGGATGACGACTGCAATTAGCCTCGTTGTCCTTTTGTTCCCCTTTTGTGTGTTGATGGTCTTCCCATAGGGGTGTCCCCTCTTGTTTCCCCTTGCTATGGGAATTTGGTTGATAGTATCGCTTGGATTGTTGTTCATAGAAGGCGGAAAGATCCCTCTTCTACCTCTTCCATTTCTCATTCTCAAGACATGTTGGATAAGTCAATTGTATAAGGTCAGGGCCCTTGTTCTCACTTCTTTTTTATTCCATGATCCAGTCAAAAGCATTGTTGGTCTTTGTTTGGTCTTTCCAAGTCTCACTTCTGGTGAGAATTGCCCTGCTTGCCTCGATGGCTGTTCTGTATTGAGTAAGGGCCCTTTCCCGTTTTACCTAATCAAAACTTGACTTCTACATCGCATAATATTCTGCAGCTTATATATTTATTAATCAAGCAATGGTATACTACAACTGTTTGAGTTTGGAATTTTACAAACTAGATGTATTTCAAACAACTTTTGGGCATTCTCGGAAAAGGAGTTTTTGCATGTATACAAGCGAATGTATCCCCTTAAATCATTTTTCGTTTTGATATCTGTCAAAGTATTGTACATTAAAATTATCCAAAAAACAGTGAGCAGCCCATGGAGAGGCAAACGCACAATTTATCATTTCAATCTTATAAAAGATTTTACATTTTATTATAATGATTGTCAAAGTACTAAAATATTTGTAAGAGGTGCATTTTGAAGGGAAAATCGCAAGTGGCTACACTAGACGGAAAATATATGAAACCTACATTAGCAAGACGAATAAGAAAATGTCATGACTCTACAACTCGAAAGAATATCATGTTGGAAATATAAGCTTTCCTACATCATTGTTGATAATGTAATCTAGTGGAGTTCACTAGATCTTTGGCCATTCATTTAATTCAAACTATTAGATTTACCTCAATACAAAGTGTAAGAAAATGAAGATTGTATGCTAAATTGAATGTAACCAAGAATTCAGGTAAGAGCTGTCCTCTCTATGATATGAAGTTTACACTTTTTAAATGAACAAACTAGAGCTGATAAATTAATAAAAATCAATGATTCAAAAAAAATATTATTACCCAACAAAAATATTTTAATCAATTGAGAAATAAATTGATTGATCCTAGCAAAGTTCTGTTACTCCTATTGGTTGACACGTGTCAGCTTGTTTCTCCTATTTCTTGATTCTTTCTACAATATGGTGCTTGTATCCATCTATTGGATGCCATCTCAATTTAGTGTATTGCTTGGGATTCTAATAGAATGCAACTAGCACCATTGTGATAAGATGCAGCATTCAAGCACAAGCCTAGTTCGTCACTTCTCCAAAAGCTACCTACCTTAAACTGGCTTGCATTTTGGCAAGTCATGCCCAAGTAAGTTCTATGAATTAACCCCCAGAAGGCTTGTGTGGTGTGGAACTACTTAACCACCATAATCCTTTAAAAGAAGGTGAACTCTGGGCTCTAATAGATGCCCAATGGTTCTTATCAATCATGGAACTCTAACTTTACGATAAAATGTCATGATTTGGTGGCAACTTTTGTGGATTGATCCAGCACTACCGGTCTTCTCTACAATTACCATGTATCATTTGTCTATATAAAATACATTTAACATGAAATGACTGCAACGCACAAGTTTTTCTTAAAACTCTATGCTACTTCATATAGAGATGAACATGCTGAAAGTAATACAAGTACTAATCATTGTGCTTTCCATAACCTTTTTCCCTGCATTTCTGAAGAATAGCATCATGGAAATTGATAGCATGCAAAAACAAAGTTGATTGATCTTTATTTATAAATGATACAATACAATACATGGATCGGAGTTTTTTCATTTCTTTTGCCAATAACAGTAAGCCTACCTTATTTATGGCTGAAGAAGTAAACTTACCTGAAAATGAAGATGAAGATATAGATGGTGAGCAATATTATGAAGAAGCATAAATTGATCTTGAAGTAGAACTAATAAGTGCTCTTTGTGAAATTAAGAGACTTAGAAAGAAAACCAGAATTTGAAGTTGCTGCTACAAGAAAATAAAGATGCAAAAACGAAGACATCTCAAGCCCTTGGAGAAGCAGAAAAATTGATAATTGATTTGAAAGTTCAATTTGAAGAGGCAAAGAGAATAGAAGAAGAAATCACAAATCAGCTTAAGGTAAAAGAAGAGAATGTAGAGAGACTTGAAGCTGAAGTTGTTTCTTCTAGAAATTTAGACAAATCATCAACACAGCTGAGTAATGAGAAGATAAATCAGAAAAGTTCTATGTCATTTGACAAGATCATTAGTGCACAAAAATTTCCTTGTGATAAAGGTGGAGTTGGTTTTGAAAGAGGTCAATGTTTTGTGTCTACAAATGAAGAACAACAGATAGGCAACACTGATTGCTCAAAAGATTCACGTTCAAAGTTCAGTAACAACAATTTTAGGAGACCTCCTAATTCAAGGCAAGATCATATGACCAGGTTTAACAATTCTTTCTTTTATGGGTATTGTTTTTCATGCAATCGTTTTGATCACAAGGCTGCAAATTGTAGAGTTTATGCAAGAAATGATTTCAGATATGTGAATAGGAATTATTTTGCTCCTTGGATGAATTACAATGTTATATGGTACAAATGCAATAACTTTGGTCATACTGCAAAGATGTGTAGAAGCAATCTTGCAGATTCTTTCATTAAAACAAAAAGAAAGTACAACAAATAGCTGAAAAAGAAGTTTTCAGAAAGTTTGGAAGAAAAAGAATGAGGTAGAAAAAGAGAAGTCGGGAGTGACCTCACTCCATCCTTGAGATGGTGTTTCGACTCGAGGGGGGCTTTCATTGTTATATTTTATCAGCCCCATTTCAGTTATGCAAGTTGTTATTCTTCTTGTGTTTTTGGAATTTTGGAAAGAGTTATTTGAGTACCTCTTAGCTTGTAAAGTTGTTGATTATTCATCAAATGCAAATTTGTTCTTTATGCCATAACATTGGTTGTTCAGTTTGTCATTGATATCAAAGGGGGAGTAGTAAGTCAGGAGGAGCAGATTGGTTTCAGTATTGATTTCAGAGCATTTCAAGCTTCAGGAGGTGTTGCCAAGTGCAGCATTAGTTATGGCTTCAGGAGGCATTGCCACCAATGACAAAGGGGGAGATTGTTGAGCATTTTGTCATTGATGTCAAGGTGCTTATTTGCTTGAGCTACTTGGTTGCTTGCTCGAGTTACTTGGTTGTCTGGTTGAGCTATTTAGTTGCGTGCTTAAACTGCTTGCCTATGTGGTTGAGCTACTTGCTTGTGTGGTTGAGCTAGTTGGTTGTCTACTTGAGTTGGTTGCTTGTTTATTTTGTCAGCATATGTGCCATATCAGCATGTTTGGTCAGCGGTTGAAAAGTCAGATTTGTATGTGGTTGATTTTTTTTGAAGAGGCACAATTTCTATTGAAAGCAGTTTATACTTATTACACTTGACGAGTTTAACATGGGATGTGATGCTTAAAAACGTATTTGCAGAGATATAAGTGTGCACAGGATATATTTATCTTTGCATAGAAGCCTTGGTCGATTTTATTGCCTGCCTTCGTGGCCTTTAATATTTGCAAACCTTTTTCTTCTCTCGGATTGTAAAGCCTTGCTTTTGAGTAACAGTGGCCTTTGTTCTGTGGTGCCTCTATTTTTAATAGTGTCCGTCTATGAAGGGCAGCGGTAATTAATTTATACTTTTTGGAGACCAGAAAATGGGACGCATATATCTTTTTTGTATCGACGTCTTCTCTTATATCCTATGACTCTATTATGATGGGTGTGTGTGTGTTGTTACTTTCCTAGCACTATCGATATTGGTGGTGGAGTCGTGGAGTATTAATGCACTCTTAGATGCATTCAGAATATTATTATTGGTCTCTCATGGCCCTGAAATTTTTAACGGACCTTTGGTATTATGCGAAGTGTTAAGATTTTATTTTTGGCATTCATTTTAGAAAGCTTTAACATACATGTGAAATCTGGAATGATAGATACTATGAATTTTTTTGATATCTGAGTCTGACTTTGGTGGATGCATTGTTTTGTGATGTTATGGTCATTTTTTTATGTATGTTGTGTGAAGAGCTTGAGAGCCGATTGATGTTTATTCTCTAATGATACAGGCAGCATGAGTATCTATGCTATTCAAGCAATATGTTGATAAGAAAAGGATCAGCGGTATTATCAAAAACGAAAAAGAAAATGCGTTGAAAGTAGTATTTTATCGCATTTTTACTCTCAGCATGGGCAGGCTGTTATCGGGTGTAGAGTTTTTTATGTCGTCTTGCATTTAGAATGTGAGAAGTCTTATTGCAGAAATCTTCTTCTACCTCCATTTGTTGGTGTGTGAGTTTATGTTATGAAAGCTGCATGAGATGTTGCGCACCTGTATGTATAAGCTTGAGGAATCGAATATCTGAATTTTTTGATAAGTATTTCTGATTAAAAAGGAATCACTGTGGACTGCATGCTTATCTGTGCTACTATATGAAGCCGTGGAAGTTGCAAACCTCTGTTATTTGCATTTTCAGTATGATGTACATGGGGAGGCTGCATAAACCAGAGACCAAGTATTGAGAAAAGGATTCATGTGCTGTATGGAGAAGTGTTGTGAAGAACATTTTGAGTCTATCATGAGTTTATTCGATCTTTACATGGAGTCTTCAAATTGAAAAGTTGTTCTCAGAGGCATACGATCAGCTGTTGATGAAATTGCTGTTGTCCTTTTTGTTCTGAGTCATTTTGTGGTTGCATACTCTTGCTGAGCAAGTTATTTCAGGCCTCCGTGTGTGAAGTACATTGCATGGTGATCTTGGGTGCAGAAGACGGGAGGTGTTCTTTTCAAATTTCTGATTTTGGACAGTGTGTGTTAGTATGAGCCTCACAGTTCATGTGAGGGCAGTGTTTGAATGCAGTGTTACAAACTTGTAAAAATCTTCAGTAAGTTGGTGCTCACAATGGAGTTGGTGCTTCAGTTGTTTCGAAGTGGGTGCTCCGGAAGAGTTGGTGCTCTCAGTGAGTTGATGCTCACTTGTAATCTGGGTTGGTGCCCATTGTTGTTAATGAAAGCATAGTTCTGCCGTAGTTTTCTTACCCAAAAGGATTTTCCACGTGAAATCTGGTGTTCTTCTTGTTTGATGGTTGTTGTTAAAGTTTTGATTTCTGATTTATATGGTTTTGAGTTTTAAAAGTTTGAAATACTGATTCACCCCCTTTGCTCCACCGCCTCCCTCACCCACCTCCTTTCTCAGTATTTCCTGTGTCCTCTTCAGTTTTTGGTTTTCCTGGAGATAGATTAAGAATGGATCGAACAGATAAATCAGAACTTTGGTAGCAGATTTTTTAGCATATAGGTTGGTTACATTACAAGAGAGAGAACAAATAGTAGGAGAGTAACCCTCATAAAAAAATCCAGATGATTATATATTCCAAGAGAAAGATTGCAACATATGAGAGTAGTCTTTGTGGTGAATTCCAGATTATCCTAGAACCCTGCACTGGAGCATTTTTATCCTTCTCCGCTGCAGTTAAAAGCTGAATTGAAAGTTGGTGCAGACACGATTAGTTCTGTGATCTTTTGACCATTGCCATTTAAAATAAATTTAGCTGGCAATGTTCTAACAGCGATTCTGCTCCAGGCTATGTTGCTCATCAGCAACAACATTGCCTGATGGGGATGACAATGCATTTGTCACCCCCTTCTTAGCAATGGTCAAGTTCCCTTTGCCCAAAAGATCCTTCCATGCCTTATATTACTTCGCTTGGGAGTCAACATTCCTCACTTCACTGAATAAATTATGCTTAATCTTACAATTACAGACATCAAATTCCAGCTCCAACGTAGATGCAGATGTTTGATGTCTTAGTGATCTTTAGACTAGCAGCATTCCTTACTTCGCTGTTGACTTTCTGCTTAGTCTTATGATCCCAGACATGAGACCCAGATGTTGTTGCCTTAGCAAAATTTAAAGCTTTGTCAGGAAGCAATGGAATTGGTATTGCAGCTTCCACTTCAATGATATCCTTGCCATCCAGTGCACTGACTTGGGTCTTCTTTTCTTTGAAGTTCACAAATATTTCTTTGCAAAATCCTTCAAACCAAGAAAATTGTGCTCCTTACAAATTGTGGCTCTACCAATTTTGAATGAATTGGAAACATGTTGAGCAGAACCACTAGAATGCTCTAAAATTGTCAGAAATTTCAATGCATTGGAAGCATGTTTGAGGTACTTGGTACAAAGGAAAGTATCGTTTTTAACATTAGCCATCTATTGGCATTATTTTGAGCTCATATTGCAGAATTTTTCTTAATTTTATCAATTAGAGGCTCTCAATCATCAAAGTTCTCCTGGATATTACTGACAACATTTTCTTCATCAGAAGCTTCTAAATTCTCAAAACTCAACTCTATTTCTGCGCAAAAGGGGCCCACCTCCAACCTCTGCCAGTTCTTGACATCTGGCTGAAAGCTTCTCACAGAATCACCCCAGATTGCTAAATATTCCAGATGCAAACAAAAGCTCTACTAATACATATATGTATTGTTCTTCTGAATAGATAATCAATAAACCTAGCACATGTTATGTTAAATTGTTAATTGTAGCTCGCATGCTTAAAACATGCCAACACAAGTCTTCTTTACAGTTGACTTCTTTTCAGAGTGACTATTATAAACTATCTTGAAGCCACTACGCTAACTTTTCCTCAGCAACAAAACAATACCTCCTTAATTAGTAACCTAAGTCCCAAGAAGAAGCAACAAAAGAATAGAGAACAAAGGAACCTTACTATGCATTACAATATTTATCTTCATAATAGGAACAAAAGAATAGAGCACAGGCCAGTTATGCATTACAACTATTAATCCAGTCCAGTCAACCTCATTTTAAGAGGAAAGTGTACAGGTTGTTAAAATGTTTACCAAGAAGCAAGAAAATTACCATAAGAAGTGATTATAAATTGAAGCACATGTTAATGATCATCTGCCACAAACCAAGCGAGTTGTAGGGAGTTTTTAAACTTTTAATCTCGTTCAAGCTACATTTTGCTTTTTTCATCTGATTATTAAGTAGGGAATGTGTATATGATTAGTTGCTATTTGCCCATAATTGTTTTTGGTTTTAAGACAGGAATGCATATATGAGTGGTGCTATTTCCTAGTCCTTTGCTTTTGATGAAAGGGAATATTACATCCTTTGGAGAATATAATAGTTAATATTAGAGGGATAATTTTGTGAGTTTAGCATATTGAACATTGGTTTATCTGTTTGTTGAGAACGCATTGGTTTTAATTCACGATATTTCTCTGGAATGGAAATAGAGTTTTGTGTTGCCCTTTGGTATGCCTCACAAGTGTAGAAAGACTTAAAAGAGTGAAATTTTTGCTAGGAGTATGCACACCTCCTTTGCTTGGACTGCTAAGGTCTGGGTTTGAAGAGGCTCAGAAATCGGCTACAAGGGCAATTATGCAGGATCACATGGTGGTTTGGTCGCAGAGCGGTTGGGATGAAGATATTTATGACAGTGGGTGTTATTCCTAGTTTGTGTGAGCTGCTACACCTCAGGTACAAGCACAAAAAAGTAGTCAATGATAATTATAATGGAGCTTTACAAAATTTGTGCAATAATTCACACAGTGGCCATAATGATGCAGTTCTAAAGATGTTGAGTGAACATATATTCTATGATTATCTCAGGGGAAACTTTTATAGGAAATATTGCTATTACTAGATGATATCGTTTAGTCAGTTTGAGATAAATGATACCCAAAGACATCAAATTTTACTATGCAGGTTTTAATTTTATTTTTTGGGATATTTTAATTTTAAGAATAATTGTTTTCCAGAGACTTGAATGGAATAGCAAGGATGGAAGATCCAAATGGTATGTTGGCAACTATGGCTGAATTTATTGAGCATTTCCAGGTAAATGTGTCCAAACCAATTGAAACAGAGTTGGCAACAAAAGGATTGTTGGATCTTGCTAATGCTAGAAGGGATGTAAAAAATGCAATAGGTTCTCATTTAGAAGCGGTCCTTTGTTTGATATCCTTCTCAACTCTGGAACTACAGTTGTGAAGGTCAACGAAGCTTTAACCTTAGGGATTTTGCGTCATCAGAAAGACTTAAGAGTGAAAGTGTTGCTAGAAGGATGTATACCTCATCTGCCTGGATTGCTAATGTCTGGGTTTGCAGAAGCTCGGAAACCTACTGCAAAGGCAAATTAGGTAGGATCACATGATGGTTTTGTAGCAGAGTAGGTCTGGATGAAGATATTTCTGACTGAGGGTGTTATTCTTAGCTTGTCGGAGCAGCTATAGCTTAGATACAAGCATGAAAAAGTAGTCAATGACCATCTTATAGGAGCATTACAAAATTTGTGCAATAATTCACGTACTGGCCATAATGATCTAGTTCCAAGCACCTTGATTTGATCTAGAACATATTTGTTATAATTTATCTATCAGGGGAATTTTTTATAGGAAATACTGCTATTACTAGACACCCTTTGGTAAGTTTGAGATAAATGATACTCAAAGACATCAAATTTAACTTTGCAGGTTTCATTTTTCTTTTTTTGTATTTTTATTTTAAGATAATTGTTTTCCAGAGACATGAATGGAATAGCAGGGTTGCAAGATCCAGATGGTATATGGGCAACTATAGCTCAATTTGTGGAGGATTTCCAGGTAAACATATCCACATAAATGGAAAACAACATATATGGTGATGTCTATTCCTAGATTTTGGATTCATAAAAGGCCTTGGGCCCATGGATGAGCTTTGCCATAACTTTTTTAGTTGGTGATGGTGAGAACATTTGCAAGAAATTTACAGTAGAATGATCCCAGCTCCTTGTTACAGTTTTTAAGGACTGTGTCCTAGATGATCTGTAGCAAATTTCTCAGGGAAAATCTACTACATGGAAGCAAACATTGGCAAATATATTCCCTAATGAAAATGAGCAGCGAGCACAAGAAATGGTTGCAGCAGAGGCCATTCATGTATTACAACTATTAATCCAATCCTGTCAACCTCATTTTTAGAGGAAAGCTTACAGCTTGTTAAAATGTTTACCAGGAAGCATGACAATTATGGATTACCATAAAATGTTGTTATAAATTGAAGCATTCTATATGAAGCACCAATTCATTCTATAAATTGACGCTTGGTAATGGTCATCTTCAGCAAACCAGGTCAGTTGTAGGTACAATTTAAACTTTTAACTTCATTCAGCTACATTCTGCTTTTTTCATATGATTTTTAAGATGGGAATTTGTATATGATTACTTGCTATTCGCCCATAATTTTTTTTGGTCTTAAGTCAGGAATGCATATATGTGTGATGCTATTTGCTAGTCTTCAACTTTTGATGAATGGGAATATCAGATCCTTTGGAGAATATAATATACTAGAGGGATAATTTTGTGAGTTTTTGATATTGAACATTGGTTTATCTGGTTGGTGAGAACACATTGGTTGTAATTCACGACATTGCTTCAGAATGGAAATGGAGTTTTGTTTTGGCCTTTTATATGCCTCACAAGGTTAGAAAGACTTAAGAGTGAAAGCGTTCCTAGGAGGATGCATACTTCCAATGCTTGGACTTCTAAGGTCTAGGTTTGCAGAGGCTCAAGAACCAGCAGCAAAGGCAATTTTGTAGGATCACATGGTGGTTTGGTAGAAGAGCATGTTGGGATGAAGATATTTATGATTGGTGTTGCTATTCTTAGTTTGTTTGAGCAGCTACAGTTCAGGTACAAGCATGGAAAAGTAGTCAATGACCATCTTATTGGAGCATTGCAAAATTTGTGCAATAATTCTGACACTGGCCATAATGATGCAGTTCTAAAGATTTGCATGATATGGAACATATTTTTTATAGTTTATCGATCAAGGGATGTTTTTGTACAAATTTTTTCTATTATTGGATACCATTTGGTCAATTTGAGATAAATGATACCCAAAAACATCACATTTAACTTTACAAGTTTCAATTTTCTTTTTCTGTATATTTATTTTATGATTAATTTTTTTTCCAGAGACTTGAATGGAATAGCAGGGATGGAATGTCCAAATTGTATATTGGCAACTATGGCTCAATTTATTGAGCATTTCCAGGTAAACACATCCACATCAATTGAAAAAGAGGTGGCAACAAAAGGATTGTTGGATCTTTCTAAGTTTAGAAAGCATGTAAAAAATCAAAAATGCAATAGGTTCTCATTCAAAAGCAATAGCTTTGCTTGTTATACTTCTCAAATCTAGAACTACAATGTCAAAGTTCCATGCGGCTTTATACTTAGGGATTTTGTGTGATGAGAAAGACTTTAGATAAAAGTTTTGCTAGATTGATGCATACCTCCTTTGCGTGGAAAACTAAGGTCTAGGTTTGGAGAAGCTCAAAAACCAACAACAAAGGCAATCTAAGTAGGATCACATGGTGGTTTGGTAGTAGAGCTGGTTAGAATAAAGATATTAATGACTGAGGGTGTTATCCTAGTTTGTGGGAGCAGTTGCAGGTCAGTTACATGCATGAAAAAGTAGTCAACGACCATCTTACTGGATCATTACAAAATTTGTGCAATAATTCACTTATTGGCTATAATGATGCAGTTCCATGGTTGATGTTATCTGGAACATATTTGTTATAATATATCTATCATGGGAAGCTTTTATAGGAAATACTGCTATTATTGGATACCATTTGGTTAGCTTGAGATAAATGATACCCAAAGACATCAAATTTAACTTTGCAGGTTTCAATTTTTTTTTTTATATATTCTTTTTTATGATAATTGTTTTCCAGCGACTTGAATGGAATAGCAGGGTTGGAGTATCCATATGGTATATGGTTAACTATAGCTCAATTTATCAAGGATTTCTAGGTAAACACCTCAATTGAAGAGAGCACGCATGGTGATGTGTATTGCAATATTTATCTTCATAATAGGGCCATGAACCCATGGATGAGCTTTGTCATAACTTTCTTAGCTGGTGATGGTGAGAAGTGAGAATATTTACAAGAAATTTACAGTAGGATGATACCAGGATAAAGAATATTTCAGCTCCTTGTTACAGTTTTTTAGGACTATGTCCTAGACGACCTGGAGGAAACTTCGCAGGGAAAATCAACTACATAGAAGCAAACATTGGCAAATATATTCCCTAACAAAAATGAGCAGCGAGCAGTTGTTGCAAACCTCAAGGCCTTCTTTCATTAAGCTACTCTCTACCATTATGAAAGGTATTTTGGATTTTAAGCTCAATATTTGAATAATTGATGTTTTCATGTTTCTAATGTTTTATGGGATTCCAGTGCAGGCAAAATTAGACTAGTAGCCCCCTATGGGATTGTGTTTGTACTCGTATCTTTGGAAGGAAGTCAGCTTGTTACACAAATCCGCACGTGGAATTGTGTTTGTATTCCATTATAGAATGAAGTCAGCTTGTTACACTTACCATTTTTTGGTCCTATTTTGAATGTTCCATTGTTAATACAAGAGATCAAAATCATAATCTGAAATATTCCTTTCCGGACTGGACCAACTTTTTTTGCGTTTGTTTTGGTTGGATGGACGTCTCGTTTCATCAAACAGTGATGATGGGTGTGCATGTAATTAGCAAAGGTAATGAGTTGAACAGCAACTGGGCACTTCTCAGACTTAGCATTTCAAAGGACAGCATTATATTTAAACATTGCAGCCATTATTAAATTGACTAACACAGCAGTAAATCTTACATCATTCGTTCTAGATTCATTATGCCAGTGCTAGCATTGTATAATAAGACTCGGCATCAACAGAAATGTTATGACAGCAAATTGAAGGATAATTTCTGAGTTTAATAAAGTCTGTAATGCTTGAACAGCAAACCCAGATTTGCATACAGCAGATCATACACTCAATTTACTAACAAATATGAAGACCCGGACTAAGATACTCACAAGATACAAGTAAAGATTGCGCCCAGACCTGGAGAATATGCTGACTGAAACCAGAAAGAGATTCTAACTACATTTGACAGACTCAGAATTGATACAAACTCCTGGGAAACGCCTCCTGTATGCTAAAACCAGTCCAAACGTTCCTCATAGATCATGCTCAGCCTGATAACGTGTGCCAAGACATCACCAGCTGAAGACAGCGCTGTTCTGATATTGTAGATGCTAGAAGAAGCGCCCAGATTTCCTTTTTATCAGCCACGTACTTGTTCTGAGAGTCCTCCAACGACTGCTCCTTAACCTATCAACCTTTATACTTCATGGGAAACGCAGCAGATACAATTCCCGAGTAAAAACTCCACACCTTATTCTTCTAGATTGAGTGCCGTTAACTTCCACTCACCCAGATCGATCTTCAGCCAAATATATGTTATGAACTTGTTCAGGAAACTCCCACGTCTCCTATACTGATTGCTGTTTGTCGCTGCTGGACGCCAACGGTGCCATCAACTTCACGTCTAGTGCAGAAATGATCTTTTCTACGCCCAGATTATTACCACGTTGAATGGGGTTTGCGTCCCAATCAATCCCACAGCCAGGGGTTGCGTCCTGGTTAAGCTTCCTTTCATCACTCGAAAGAGGAATAAAAATCGAAATAAGTTTCCGAATGCCCTTCTTCTCCAGCTCGCGCCCCTTTTAATAATACAGGAGTTGCCACTTTTCTTATTCAAAAATCACTCGATCTTTTAAGGAAGATTTTATTTCCATTTTCTAAAAATCACGAGCTTATCCATTTCAATTGTTCGCCCTTATTGAAGAAGAATAAACTTAGGCCAAAATTTGATTTATTAATCCTCCAAACTGAATCGCCTAGGGACGCCAGTTATAATGTTATAACTTGAAGTGGCCCCACCACTAGATATAATGTATAATTAAATAAACCCCCAGACTATAGCTTTTTAGCTTTGATTTAATTATTCTCACAATGATTCACTTATTTTATTTATTTTTAATCTTGAGAATTAAAAGATTAGAAAATCTCCTCACGAAATTTCATCAGCCGCAAAGGGACATTACATAATCTTGTGAAGATAGTTAGATTCCTTTTTAGTGTTCAAATTCTCTTTGAGATCTTGAAATTCTCTGTTAATTGACTGCACAAATTGGTTGTTAGTTGTTTATGAAAACTTGCAAGCTCTTAGCCACACCCTTTGTTATGATAATGATTTTTAGCAGTTTTAAAGATCCTTGAACCACAGTTGATATCTTTTTAGCAGAATTAACAACTATTAACAACTATTAATCCAGTCCAGATGACCTGATTTTCAGAGGAACGTTGTCAGCTTGTTAAAATGTTTACGAGGAAGCATGACAGTTACCATCAAATGTGGTTATAAATTGAAGCACTCTATATGAAGCACCAATTCATTCCATAAATTGACACTTGGTAATGATCATTCTCAGCAAACCAAGTGAGTTGTAGGGACTTTTAAATTTTTTAACCTTGTTCAGCTACATTCTATTTTTCTCATCTGATTATTAAGATGGTAATGTGTATATGATTAGTTGCCATTTGCCCATAATTGTTTTTGGTTTTAAGACAGGAATGCATACATGAGTGGTGCTATTTGGTAGTCCTCTGCTTTTGATGAATGGGAATACCACATCCTTTAGAAAATATAATACTAAAGGGATAATTTTGTGGGTTTATGATATTGAACATTGGTTTATCTGGTTGGTGAGAACGCATTGGTTGTAATTCACGACATTTCTCCAGAATGAAATCAGAGTTTTGTGTTGGCCTTGCATATACCTCACAAGGTTAAAAAGACTTAAGAGTGAAAGTGTTGCTAGGAGGATGCATACCTATGCTTGGACTGCTAAGGTCTGGGTCTGTGGAAGCTCATAAACAAGCATCAAAGGCAATCTATGAAGGATCACATGGTGGTTTGGTAGCAAAGCAGGGTTTGAAAGAAGATATTTATGATTGAAGGTGTTATTCCTAGTTTGTGGGAGCAGCTGTAGCTGAGGTACAAGTAGGAAAAAAGTAGTCAATGACTATCTTACTGGAGCATTACAAAATTTATGCAATAATTCACACTGGTTGTAATGATGTAGTTCCAAAGGCATTGATGTGATTTGGAACACATCTCTTATAATTTATCTATTATGGGGGAATTTTATAGGAAATATTGCTATTAGTGGCTACCATTTGGTCAGTTTGAGATAAATGATACCCAAAGACATCAAATTTAACTTTGCAGGTTTTAATTTTCTTTTCTTTTTATTTATCTTAAGATGATTGTTTTCCAGAGAGATGAATGGAATGGCAGGGGTAGAACATCCATATGGTATATGGTTAACTATTGCTCAATTTTTTGAGCATTTCCAGGTAAACACATCCACCTTATTTGGAAAGGAGCTAGCAACAAAAGGACTATTGATCTTGCTGAGTCTAGAAAGCATGTAAAAAATGCAATGGGTTCTCATTCATGACCAATACCTTTGCTTGTTGCGCTTCTGAAGTCCAGAAGTATAGTTGCAAAGGTCAATGCAGGTTTAACATTAAGGATTCTGTGTGATGAGAGAGACTCAAGAGTTAATATGTTGCTAGGAGGATGCATATCTCCTCTAATCGAACTGCTAAGGTGTGGATCTGTAGAAGCTAAGAAACTAGCAGCAAAGGCAATCTATGCAGATCACATGGTGATTTGCTAGCAGAGCTTGGTAGCAGAGCAGGTTGAGATGAAAACATTTGTGACTAAGGGTAATATTCCTAGTGTGTGGTAGCAGATACAGTTTAGATACAAGCATAAAAAAGTAGTCAATGACCATCTTATTGGAGCATTACACAATTTGTGCAATAATTCACACACTGGCCATAATGATGCAATTTTAAAGACCTTGATGTGGTCTGGAACATTTTTTATATAATTTTTTCATCAAGGAATTTTTTTATATGAAATATAGCTATTACTGGATACCATTTGGTCAGTTTGAGAAAAATGATACCCAAAGACATCAAATTTAACTTTGCAGATTTTAATTTTCTTTTCTTTATATTTTATCTTAAGATGATTGCTTTCCAGAGAGATGAATGGAATGGCAGGGGTGGAACATCCATATGGTATATGGTTGACTATGGCTCAATTTTTTGAGCATTTACAGGTAAACACATCCACCTTATTTGAAAAGGAGCGAACAACGAAAGGACTAATAATCTTGCTGAGTCTAGAAAGCATATAAATGCAATGGGTTCTCATTCATGAGCAATACCTTCTCTTGTTACACTTCTGAAGTCTAGAAGTACAGTTGCAAAGGTCAATGCAGGTTTAACATTAAGGATTCCGCGTGACGGGAGAGACTCCAGAGTTAATATGTTGCTAGGAGGATGCATATATCCTCTAATCGAACTGCTAAGGTCTGGGTCTGTAGAACATAAGAAACTAGCAGCAAAGGCAATCTATGCAGGATCACATGGTGGTTTGGTAGCAGAGCAGGTTGAGATGAAAATATTTCTGGCTAAGGTTGTTATTCCTAGTGTGTGGTAGCAGCTACAGTTTAGATACAAGCATGAAAAAGTAGTCAATGACCATCCTATTGGAGCATTACACAATTTATGCAATAATTCACACACTGGTCATAATGATGTAATTTTAAAGACCTTGATGTGATCTGGAACATTTTTTATATAATTCTTTCATCAGGGATTTTTTTTATATGAAATATTGCTATTACTAGACACCATTTGGTCTGTTTGGTGATAGTTAGAACAGTTGCAAGAAAATATAGTTCATACACTTTACACAGATAGATCTCGGTTTTATAGATTCCTTGTATCTCAGATCAAAGTGAGAGGGCATGTGAGAAGGTGTGAAATGTTTCATGGTTGATCCTCATCCCCTTTCAAACTGGTGATAGAAATATAAATAATGATTTGCTAATAGAAGGGAGAGGCTTCGAGAATGATGGACGTATTCCATTTGTATAGTGACTGTGTTTCCCTAATAGCTTCAGGCAAGGATACTTGATTGCTTTTTTTTTTCCACTCAAATACCAATTCAATCATATCTTTTGTATTGAAAATGGGAAACAAAAGAGCACAAGGCTTCAATACCACAAATTAGTCATTCATCTTCAACACTCTTCATTATTATTACATTCAATGGCTTAATATAGCCATTCAACCTACTAACTACCCAAAACAGCCTAACAACTAACTAGTAACTAATCTCTACAAACTAAAGTGATTATTGCATAATCACTTACATTATTAAATTATTAATTATTATTTTATAAATAGTCATCTATGTCGTGCACTATTTTCCAACATTTCCTTGGCTTATCTATTGAGCAACAACAAGAACATTTTGTGGCTTTGCTTTCTATATTACAAAGACAAATCCTATTGAAGGCCTTCAAGACTACATAGACATTCATGGTGCATGCCATTTTCATTATTTTTAAAAAGGCCAAAAACAACGATCTTTGAGTGTGAAAATATCATTTTTCTGTGTCATTCCTATGTGCTGTGAGTTTTTTCACATGGAAAGGGCTTACGAAAATTCACATTTTTTCTCGTATTTTTTCCTCATCCCTTGTGCAGCGCAAGTCTTTGGCATAGACTCGACAAGTACTTGGCCCAAAACTTCGTGGATGAATCACTTGAAAAAATTGGTAAGTAAACCTCAGAAAAACTCGGCAATAAAAAAAAGTGGCTAGTACTAGCCGAGTAGTTATACCATTCCATCATTAATATGAGTCCTAAAGGATGGTACAAAAGTGGGATGCTAATGTATGGTAGGTGCATTTTCCTGATTATTGACTCACTTGCCAGCCAATGATGTACTTGTTGAGACTATTGACCATTGTGGCACTGTTGTTTCATGGATAGTCTTTTTAGCTTCTGTAGATTTAGAGGATGTAACTTCATCAGATGCTTCAGAATCACTTGCCATATTGGCTAGAGAGAAACAAGGTGGAACTTCCAGATTTCTTCCATGGGAAATACTTTCTGAATCACCTTACAGCCTGGAACCATTGGTGAAATTCTTGGCCATATGGACTTCCCCCTGTTTAAGAAAAGACAATTGAAGTTCCTTCAAGGTTATGTAGAGTCCAGGCTGTAGTTCTTGGGAATTTATTGGCAGGAACATTTAGATGTATTTATGCTCTGGCAAGTCAAGTCATACATTCTGATGATTTTGAAGTTGAAGTTACAGGCACCACTCTTCTTCTTTGTACTGCAAAGCACACAGGTATCAAACATTGCTAGATTTTTTATTCGACTTATTTGCTCTCAGTATCTTTTGCATATACTGGAACAAGCAACATAAATTAATGATAGAAGGATTGATAGAGTTAACAATGTGTATGAAAGACAAGTTGGACATCTTGAAGAAGGAGATGCATTCTCAGTGCATGATTGAGCATCCATTTTCTTAGGAACAGTTGCCCTATGGTTGCTATCAATAATTTCTTCTTATTATAGTGAAACCAAAGCTGCCATCATGGAAGCAGGTGCAATTAAAGTCTAAACCAAACAGCTTACAAAGTTTTCTCTAAATGCATTACAAGTATTACTTTGGCTTCTACCAAACTTCTTTTCTTTCATTAGTGATTTACTGCAGTGTGTTATGTCTTGTTGTTTCTCTGTGCTTGTTTTGCATTCCTGTTATGTATGCTTTGTGTGTGTGTGTGTTTAGTAGACTTTAGTTGAGGTTGTCCATATTCTATTGTTGTTCAAGTGTTCATTCTTTTCACTTCTGTGTTAAATTTACATGTATTTTGCATTGCTGATTTTTTATTTTCTTGTTTCTTATTTTATACATCTCTCTTTAATCCGAATTTTTATCATTAGAGTTTTTTTAGTTTAATGTCTTTTACATTCTATTAAGCTTTTAGATTTTCTATGTACTGGAAGATTTGTTAATGGCAAAAATTGTTCTGGCTTATGATATAGAATTGAGAGAATTCTTTTGTTAGTTTCAAATGGAGGTGGATGATGGTGGAGGTACATGGGTTAGCACATTTGTGTTAGCTATCCTATTCCCAGATAGAGATGTTATCGAGCTGATGCAGTCATGCCTGCAATACCATCTCTCGCCAATTTACCAAGGTCTGACAAAGCGATTGATAGGTATTTTGCTGCTCTAGCATTGGCTACCCTTGTCTAATGTGAGAACACTTCTTGCAGTTGCAAATTCAGGAGTAGCTGGGGATCTTATATCAATGCTTGGCTATGTAGAATTCAACATATCAAGTATGAACACTTGATGCATTATCTGATAAATTTTCTTTTGTGTGCAATTTTGTTCAGGTTCATCTTGAATGAATTTTTAAAGTGGATGACATTATGGTGGTTGTCACATCTCGTAAATCTATAGCTTCTCTAGTTGAACTTGAGCGGCTTAAGCCTGTGCCATGCCAGATCAATCAGGTGAAACTTCACTTGCACTAGTGCTCTTAACTGAGATTGCAAATGCCAATAATGCAAACAAGTTGGCCATGGGCAAAGTGGGAGATTCAGACATCTTAGCCAAATATCCATCCTCAGGTCTTCAAGATGTAATAGAAGAAGCTGCAACAGGTTTACTAAGAGTTCTATTGAACAGTCCTGATATCTAGCACTATGATTCTACAATAGTTATTGTCATTCAGCTTATAGCAGTTCTTCAATTGGGTTCAAGGGGAGCCAGATTACAATGTGACTATGTCTCTGCAATCTATTTTTGAGTCAGAGAACATTAAAAATGATGATGTTGAAAGGCAAGTGATAAAACCATTAGTTGAAATGATCAGTGTGGGGTCTGAGAAAGAACAAGAAGCTGAAATTGGTGCACTAGTCAAGTGATTATCTTAAAGCTCTTCAAAGGCTTTAATTATTGCTGATGCCAAAGTCAATCCTATAGAAAGTTTATACAGGATTTTATTATCATTTTGTTCCTTAGAGTTAATGGAAGTTACTGCATTGCTCTGCAGTATTTTATTCACCATCTCCAGAGGAAAGGCAACATCTATAGCTTCCAATTCTATCTAGCCTCTTGTAGACCTTCTTACAATGGATTCTACTCCCATTTAGGAAGTTAGAGTTTGTGCCCCCGATAATTTGTTGGATGGTGAGCAACACGAAGAGGTTGTTGCAGCATATGGTGTTGTGGATCCTCTTGTAGGATTGGTTGGTGGAACAAATTATCCATTGATTGAGGCTTCAATAAGTGCTCTTATAAAGTTGGGAAAGGACCATCCCCAATGCAAGATTGACATGGTCAAAGCTGGGGGCCTGGGGCGATTGATGGTGTTCTTGGAATTCTCCGTGATACACCAGATTCTCTGTGTTCTTTGATTGTACTAGAAACTACTAATGGCTGTGCCCTTTTGATTTTTCTAGGCATGTCAACTTAAAATGGCTGTATCGTCTTAATATTTCTCAAAGTGAAAACTACCAATGGCTGTATATTTCTCTAGTGCAGGCAATACAGGCTAACAATTTAGTTCTTAAAATAAAAATGGTACAGACAGTTACATTCGACAATATTTAAAGCTAAATTGGCAGCAGCCACCAGTCTGCTGTCACTGCTGGTTTATTAAGGCCCAATTTGACCAGCATATATAACAAAAACAAAAAAAATTATCACATTCAAAAATTACAATTTGTGGAAAACTACTAATCAACATGAAGGATATCATAAGTTCAACTCCAGTTTATTGGAAATCTTAAACAAGGATCTATCATCGAGCCGCTATTTGGTGTGTTCTAATAATTCTAAAAGTGGAAACTTGTAATGGATGTATCTTTTAAATTTTTAATACTTCTGAAAACAGAAACGTGTAATAGCTGAATCCTTTTTATAGTATAAAAACTACAAACTAACTATTCAGTTCTTAAATTAAAAATAGAACAGATATAGTTTACATACTCGGAATCGGAGAGTACTCGGCAAGCCCAAAAATTTTGACTCGGGAAAAACTCAGCAAATTAAAAAGTAGCAAAATTTCTCATAAAAACACTTTTCTTTTTGCAAAATTCAATTACAAAATGCATCAAATGAGTCTAAAAACCACGAGGGAGTGTTTTCTATTAAATTTCATAGTTCAATACATATGGATTACAAAATGGCATCATTATATGAAGCCGCATAGTGAAATTGCTAATAACTAATGAATTTATGATGATTGCATTTGAAAATCATCATCATAAATTTCATATCTAAGCAATTACAATTTCCTCTTCCCCAACATAGTGAAAAATTGGGAGGTAGAGGGTATGGTCCTTGCACTCGATTCTGGCTCCTTGCTTGGCATAGAAGATTGTGGCAATGGCTCCACCATGTTGGTAGGTGGTAATGGCTCCTCCTCCACCACATCAATGTCATCCAATCCAATCTTCCCTACTTCTACTACAGGCAAATCCTCTATAGCTTGCCTCTCGAAATCAGCAATCTCATCCTCTGTAAACAAGGAGGCCTCATCATCCTGCACGGTCCAATCACTATATGGATCAATGTCATCCAAATCAATGAGCTCATCTAACAATTCCTACACCTTTTTTGTGCGAAGCCGAAGGTTATATTGCACAAAAACAAGATCACTGAGGTGTTGTTGAGTCAACTTATTACGCTTCTTTGTGTGAATGGCATCAAACAAACTCCAGTTTCTTTCACAGCCAGAAGCACTACAAGGTTGAGACAAAATTCACAGGGCTAGCCTTTGCAAATTTGGGGTTTTTCCACCCCAATCTTCCCACCAAGAACCTGCAAATAAAATATTCAAGTTTTTGTAAATATTAATAAACAATATTGTAATTTGTAATAACTAATAAGTAATAATAATTGTAATTCATAACTTGCAAGATAAAGGCTTCACTTTTTCTTACATGGTGTTTGGATCTCTCTTCCTCGTTCACATAATGTGGAAGAAAACAAAGGCCCCCTAGCTGCCTTATATTGTTGCAACTCTATAAGGATGAGGTCTTTCACTTCAGACTGAAGTGTCATCCTGTCAATACATGTGAATAGGCCCTCCATAACCTCCCCATTAGGATCCGTGAAGCCATCACAGAAGTAGAATTTGGGGTTGAGAAAGTACCCCGCTGCATGAATGGGTTGGTGGAGTTGATTGTTCCACCTTCGATCAATGATATCCCAAACAGGGTTAAATCTATTTGCATCCCCCATGTAATAGTGTTGGATAGCCTATTTGGCCCTATCCGTTGCCTCATAAAGATATCCCATCACATTTTTCTCGCCATCCACCAAGCGTAAGACCCTCACCAATGGCTCAGTCACCTATAAATTACAAAGTAGAACCAAATTTAAAGTACACCTTACAATGTGTTGATTTAAGATAGCTTCGGTCAGATATAAATGATGATTTCATTCATGCATCATCATCATTTATATTTAACCAAACTATTTTAAAATATAAAACCATCAAATAAGTTATTTGAATTTATGATGATGATCAAAATTCGCAATTGAACAAATCGGAATTTTATTAGATGATTGTTAAACCACGCATCTTAGTCTTTGATAACACCGAATGGCTTCGGTTGTTAAGGAAGCCCGCAGGCTCAAGGGACACGCCCTCTCATGAGACGCGTCTCTCCTTGAGGCATGTCTTCCTCATATAAAAGGGACTTCATTCCCTTATTTGCAAGACATTGAAATCGATAAATGTTCTGCAATCAGCACATTTGATACAAACAAATAAATCGGACTTAGAATTCTAGAACAGAATTTCAAACTTAGAATTTCCATAGGTTCTTTTAGGATACAATCTGATAAGATTTGATTACAATTTAAATGGTATCAAAGCCAAGTTGAGTGAATCCAAATCAAATCTAGATATCAGATTTCTTAGAAAAAAAAATTCATATTTTTGAAAAATCGAATTCACATCTCATTCTTCATAATGTCAAGTGTGATCAGATTTGAAGATCGTCTTGAGGGAGCAAACAACTTCACCTCATGGAAATTCAGAATCATGATGATTCTCAAAGAAAATAAGTTAGACTCATTTGCGAGAGAAAACAAGAGGGAACCAGAGAATGATCCTGAGAAAACTCAATGGATTGAGAATAATGAAAAGGCCATGAAAATCTTAGTAGATGCAATTAGGGACCACATAGTACCTATTCTAGCAAAACATGAAACTGCATATCTAATGTTCAAATCCCTTGAGAGCACCTATGAGATAAACAACACCAGTAGGACTCTTGCATTAAAGAGACAAATCAACAATGTCCAAATAAACAAAGGAGAAACTATTAATGCATACTTCATGAGGATCATTGAACTAAGGGATCAATTATCTACAATTGGATATCAAATTGATAGCAAAGAGTTAACACTAATTGCACTAGGAGGCCTACCAAACTCATGGGAGCCATTTGTTCAAGGAATAAGTGCAAGATCTGAACTCCCCAACTTTGATAGGCTAAGAACAGACTGCCTTCAAGAGGAAACAAGACTCTCAACAAAAGAAAACAAACAAAAATCTATAGATGAGGACATTCAAGTGCTCAACACATCATCTAATAAAAGGGGTAAGAAAAACTCTTACGGGAAAGGATCATCTAAGAGAAAGAGAAATTCCCATGGAAAAGGATCATTCAAAAGGAAGAAAGACATCTCTCAAGTACAATGTTTTAGATGTGATCAATATGGGCACTATGCAATGAAGTGCCCTGACAGATCAAAACAACAAGCATCATTTGCTAAAGTAGGAAACCAAAATTCAGACCATGATTCTGAGAAATTTGTATTCTATTCAGCCTTATCAAGTCAAGTATCTAACAATATCAACAACTGGGTGATTGATAGTGGTTCTTCAAGGCACATCACAGGGTTTAGAGAACACTTAGACACTATGACTGAAGAGTCTGATGAAGAAGTAACAATTGGGGATGATTCTACACATCAAGTAAAAGGGGTTGGAACTTGTTCCATCACATTGAAATCTGGTCTCTCCCTTCAACTCACTGGAGTTTTATTCGTACCTGGAATAAAGAGGAATCTAATATCCATCTCTGCTCTTGAAGACAATGGATATAGGGTTACCTTTATGGATGGGAAAGTTCTGGCATGGCCTAAGAACTCAACTATAAAGAAAGCTCTAAACATAGGTGTAAGACAAGGTTATCTTTATAAACTTTGCACTGAAGTCAAGCAAGCCCTTACCCTTGATACTTCTGATTCAAATGAAATTTGGCATAGAAGATTAGGACACCTTCATTTCCGTGCCCTACCTTCCATGGAAAAACTTGTAACAGGATTACCTAAGTTAAACCCTACTCACGAAGGAACTTGTAAAGGTTGTGCCCTTGGAAAGAATACAAAGGGATCCTTTCACAATAGCTTGAGCAAAACCCAAAATGTATTAGAATTAGTTCACTCTGATTTATGTGGACCCATGTTTGTTCCCTCCAAGGCAGGCTTCCTATACTATGTCATATTTATAGATGACTTCTCTAGGAAGACCTGGATTTACTTTCTTAAGTGTAAAGAGTCAATAGAAATCCTTAAAAGGTTCAAGGAGTTCAAAGCTCTTACTGAAAACTTCTCTGGGAAGAAAATAAAAATCTTAAGGACAGACAATGGGAAAGAATACACCTCTGAAATCTTTAAGGAATTCTGCATGAATGCTGGGATTAAGAGGGAGTTTACAGTAGCCTACAACCCTCAACAAAATGGGGTTGCTGAAAGGAAAAATAGAACCATTGTAGAAGCTGCAAAAGCAATGTTGCTTGACCAGAACATTGAAACCTCATTCTGGGCAGAAGCCTCTAGAACTGTTGTCTTCATCCAAAATAGATGTCCTCATTCTCACCTAGATAACAAAACTCCTGAAGAAGCATTTACTGGTCTAAAACCTGATATTAGTCACTTTAGGATTTTTGGTTGCCCCGTCTATATTCATGTGCCCAAGGAGAAGAGATTCAAACTAGAACCTTCCGGAAAGAAAGGGATATTTATGGGATATAGTGAAACCTCCAAGGCCTACAGGATATTCATACCCGGGCAGAATCAAATTGAATTGAGCAGAGATGTCATCTTTGAAGAAGACATTGCATTCAAAAGGGCAAGAAGTTCTAGTGAGATAGAAAATTATTCCCCTAGGGTATTAGAAGTGGAACCTACTCCTGAGATTCAGAGGGAGTATCCTGAGGAAATGCCAAATGAACTTCAATCTACTTCAAATGAGAATGCAAATGACAACAGCAAGAAGAGGCCACTTTGGGCCAGAAAGATGATCAAAGAAGCTGAGAATCATGCAGCACCCAAAGGAACATTTAGGGAGAGTAAAAGACCCAAACGGTTCTCAAGCTATGTTGCTCTAATGAATGACATCATAAATTCAGAACCCACCAGTGTTTCAGAAGCCTTCAGACATCAAGTATGGAAGGACGCTATGACGGAAGAGTATCAGTCCATTCTAAAGAATGATGTATGGGATATTGTGCCTAGACCAAAAGAGAAATCTGTTGTCTCTTCTAAATGGCTCTTCAAAATCAAACATGCTGCTGATGGCAGTATAGAAAAACATAAGGCACGTTTTGTAGCAAGAGGTTTTTCACAGAAGGAAGGCATTGATTATGAAGAAACATTTGCACCTGTTGCCCGTTACACATCTGTGAGAGCAGTAATAGCCATTGCAGCAACTAAAGGCTGGAAGATCCATCAAATGGATGTGAAAACTGCCTTTCTAAATGGAACCATTGAAGAGGAAGTCTATCTAGAACAACCTGAAGGTTTTGTGATACATAAACCTGACTCACATGTATGCAGACTAAAGAAAGCACTCTATGGACTTAAACAGGCACCCAGGGCCTGGTATGAAAGAATTGACAGCTACCTCTTGGGACTAGGATTCTCCAAGAATGATGCAGACCCAAATCTTTACTTTAAGGTAATCAAAGGTGATATGTTGATGACCTGCTGATAACAGGAGAAGATCACCTCATTGCTCAAGGAAAGATGGATCTAACTTCTGAGTTTGACATGAAAGACTTGGGCATCTTACACTACTTCCTAGGTTTAGAAGTATGGCAGAAATCAGATGGCATCATACTTAAACCAAGGGAAGTATACTATTGATATTCTGAAGAGGTTTGGAATGTTGGATTGTAGACCCATGTCTACACCTATGGAAACCAACCTTCACAAACTAAAAGAAGCAGCAGCAGAATCTAAGTGTGCAGATACCACTCTATATAGACAAATGATTGGATCGTTGATGTACCTGGTTAACACCAGACCTGATATTTGCTATGCAGTGAATGCTCTAAGCCAGTTCATGTGTGAGCCAAAGGAAATTCACCTTATGGCTGTGAAACATATATTGAGATATCTTCAAGGCACTATTGGATATGGTCTTCTTTACAAAAATAATCAACTAGATCTACATGGATACTCTGATTCAGATTGGGCTGGAAGTATAACCGATCGGAGAAGTACATCAAGATGTTGCTTCAGTTTGGGATCGGCTATGATCTCTTGGATTTGCAGAAAACAGTCTTCGGTAGCTCAAAGCTCGACAGAAGTTGAATACATTGCAACCTCTATGGGGGCAAGAGAAGCAATATGGCTCCGGAAATTGCTTGTGGGACTCTTTGGTGAGCCCTTGAATCCTACTATCATTCATTATGATAATCAGAGTTGCATCAAACTCTCTGTAAATCCAGTATTCCATGATAGATCTAAGCACATTGAGATCCCCTACCATTATGTAAGAGACATGGCAGAAAAGAATGTGATCTAGTTGGAGTATATTAGTACAAATGATCAAACAGCAGACATTCTCACCAAACCTCTCTCCCGAATCAAGGTTGAACACTTCAGGAAGAAGCTTGGTATGATTGAAATGTAATTTGATATTATGTTTGAAATTCAAATTTGTTTAGAAGTTGTACTAATATATTTAAAGATGTTTAATGTGTAAACTCTTTTGTCATGTGTGTGACTCCATGACCTTATGGGCCCGCTCACCCTGTGTACATTATTGAAAGGTGACGATCTTTCTAATAATCAACACTTGTATGTGACATTGTAAAGTGACGACTCTACAATGTTGAGTTGAACTATCATGATAGATATCATGTGACTTGATATATGTGGACATGCCATGATAGTATCTCTTGGACACTTTGATGGATATCATGGGACTTGATGTCTTTTGAAGATCATTGTGATCCTTAAGAGATAATCATGGTGGATATCTATATACATTTGTGGATATGCCATGAATTATTATGGTAGACATCATGTGACTTGATGTCAGTGCACATACCATAATGAAGATGTGATTATGAAGAATGTCATGTGACTTGACAATCTTATGAAAACATATCATATCTTCGATATCACGTGTGAAGGTGATATCTCCACTTATTTGATTTGGATATCTTCCCTAGCTAAGAGGGAGTGTTGATTTAAGATAGCTTCGGTCATATATAAATGATGATTGCATTCATGCATCATCATCATTTATATTTAACCAAACTGTTTTAAAATATAAAACCATCAAATAAGTTATTCGAATTTCTGATGATGATCAAAATTTGCAATTGAATAAATCGGAATTATATTAGATGATTGTTAAACCACGTGTCTTAGTCTTTGATAACACCGAATGGCTTTGGTTGTTAAGGAAGCCCACGCGCTCAAGGGACACGTCCTCTCATGAGACGCGTCTCTCCTTGAGGCGTGTCTTCCTCATATAAAAGGGACTTCATTCCCTTATTTGCAAAACATTGAAATCGATAAATGTTCTGCAATCAGCACATTTGATACAAACAAATAAATCGGACTTAGAATTCTAGAACAGAATTTCAAACTTAGAATTTCCATAGGTTCTTTTAGGATACAATCTGATAAGATTTTATTACAATTTACACAATGAAACAAAATACTTATAGAATTTTAAATTAAGCAAAAAGGATTCAATCTGAAAATTCATTAGAGTTGAAGTTACCTTGACAATCTCTAATGCTCTAGTTGTAAATTGACTATCAAAGATTATTGCTTGAATCTTTTCTCCATCAACCTTCTTTGAGTAAGTTGAGTCTACCCATGGTTGACTCACAAACATCTACTTCAAGGAAGTCAATAAACCAGTGATACTTTGCGACGTAAGAAAATTAGTTGCAAACCTTGTAGCACCCAATCACACAAGCTCTTTCCCTTTGGTGTGATCTCTCATCAATTGAAGAACCCATGGGTGATTATATATATATATATTTTTTTTTTGTTATGTCTCTTGCTTGTTCTACAATTGGTTTCACCCAGTCAATTTTGCCTATGTCCTCCAAAAGAAGGTCAAGGCAATGCGCTGCACAAGGGGTCCAAAAAAGTGTTGGATGTCTTGCTTGAAGCAATCTACCAACTGCCACATATGTCGTTGCATTGTCAGTAACAACTTGGACAACATTTTCTATGCCTACCTCTAAAACAACCCACTCCAACATCAAACTCAAATTTTCTGCATTCTTTATTATGTTGGAGGCATCAATTGACTTTAGAAAAACCAGCACACCATTTGAAGCCACTATAAAATTGATAAGAATGTGGTTTCTTCCATCTGTCCAACCATCGAAAAGAATTAAGCATCCATACTTTTGCCATTGCTTCTTTTGAGCTTCCACAATTCTTTTTGCATCTACAATAGCATCTTCAAGTAACTTGCCACTTATATCTCTTGGACTAGGAGCCTTGTACCCTTTCCTGCAACTGTCAATGCTGTCACCAAACACTCCCAATATGGACTCCTTGCCAAATTGAAGGGAAGGTTGTTATAAAACCAAAAATTAGCACAAGCCTTGTCTACTTCTTTGTGCACCTCCTTATTTCACCCAGTACCTTCCAGTGAAAGTTGTGATCCTTGAACATTTCTAGGGACAAAAAATTGGAATTTGCTCGAAGTGGATGAAGTGGATGGGGTACGTATACGTGGACCACGACTAGAGCCCACAATGCCTTGTATTTTCACATAAGAATCTTCAGTCAAATTAGAAGCAATGGCTGCTTGTGTCTTTGCCCTCTCCAAATTTTTTTCATCAAGTGCTACAAAGAGAGCTTCCATATCTCGTTTCACCTCTACAAGGACTTTTGGACATGCCTTTGCATCATGGCAAGGAATACCAGCAAGATGGTATTTAAGGTGATTGATGCCTCCACTAATCTTCTTCTTGCACCAAGTACAAATAACACTCCATGGTACTGACCCATAATAGCCATGTTTCCAAGCGGGATCACGGCTACTAGGGGGTCTCCTTTCAATGTCCTAGCTTGTGGCAGTTGTGTTCGAACCAAATGCAAAGGCGGATGCCATTGCGATTAAATATTAACCTACAATATCAGAAGTTGAATAATGAACATATTAGATGTAACAAATCCAATACAAAGCGAAAAGAACATCAACAATCAACTAATTGTTTAACTTTAACTTTATAATTTCAATCATTATCAAACAGTAAAGTTGTAAACTATCAAAGTGAAAGACATTTCATTTAGTATGTTGTCTTTCTAATTTCAGTTTTTTCATTCTTATATTTTTAGTTTTTGTTGGATGCACATTGATTTAATTTACTTGTATGCAAATTCGCATTGCAGTCCTAATTCCTAATCCTGTTGGTTGTTGCAAATTTGTAGGTGGGACCGTGGGAGCAACAAACTATCTGTTGTTTCTTGTTTTAGCTTTCACTTATCAGTGTATTGTGATATCATATTAGCATCAATCATTTTAGAAGCTGAAATTTGAGCATGTTTTCAGTTTACTCATTAAAGATTAAATCATATATGACACTGTATGAGTTTGAGCATGTTTTTTGTTCAATGCTAAGTGTTTTCTACATCAGATTTATTATTATTTTAGTTTTTAAATGTAAAATTTCATATATTATTTTATTATAATAAATTAATAATATTATGGCCAAATTGCAAATAATAATATCATTTTTCTACATCTTATTTAATATTTATTATTATTTTAAAACTAAAATTCCATATATTATTTTATTATAATATATTAATAATATCTTGGCAAATAATAATATAAAACAATAGTATTATTTGCCATGATATTATTATAAATTATAATAAAATAATATATGAAATTTTAGTTTTAAAATAATAATAATTAATAAATATTAAATATGATGTAGAAAAGTGAAAACATTTTATGAATATTAAAAACTAAGACTCCCATAATATTATTATAAATTTATAATAAAATAATATATGAAAACGAAATTTTAATTTTAGAATAATAATAAATATTATATTGATGTAGAAAAGAAAACGAATTACTATTTTTATTACTTTATACAAAGCATATGTATAAAATAATAAAAATATTAAATTACATGTATGAAGCATTGAAGTCTATCGCCGAATAAAATTAAATCACGTCATTTTATGAAGTTTACTTTGAACTATGAAATAAATCTATCAAACATTAAAATTTTAAACACACGACACACAGGTATTTGAAAAAAATTAAATATGAAGCTCAGGGATTGAGTGCACGACGCAGAGAAGGTGAACATAGTAAATCGCAAATGTTTAACTATGAAATAAATCTATCAAACTATCCTGGAAATCGTGCAACGGGCAGCCAACACTCCAAATCGCACAACCACCACTGCAAATCGCCAAACAAATCGTGCAACCAACACTGTAGATCGCTCGAGGGTAACTGTAAATGGTAAAAATGAGGGTTTAATAGCACGAAACTGCATCCAAAACGCAGTAAAAACATGTAAAAAAAACCCGCAAAAATAAAAACGCCTAGAAAAATGCGTCAGAAACACGTTAGGTTTTTTGTGCGATTATTCTGCGAGAAAACAAGAGATTACATGGCAATTACTTGGAAAAAACCAGGAAAAAATCGGCTGGGTTTCCTGCGAGTAAAAGTGAAGATTACTCGCCCAGCAAAAAAATTAGCAATTACTCGTCTGCTCGGAGAGTAATCGCCGAGCATGTAAACAGAGGAACAGACAATGACAACTATCTAATGTTAATTTAGCAATAGCCAGCAATACCCACCATTTCTGCAATTAGTTAGCTCAGTAAATCCCAGATTCTGCTAATATTTATAATTTAAAAAATAATAATAATTCACACATTCAATTAGAACTTGCGTAAAATTAAACACCAAAACAAAAGAGTACGTGCAGCCCCACTTACATTGAATCTTGAAGAAGGGCATAGCATTAGGTTAAATGATTGAATAGATGAATAGTACCTTTTGCCCCTCCCCACAACCTTTCTCGTCTTCGTCTTCCATAAAATTCTTTGACCTAACAAACCAACAAGTCCATCCACAAGGATCAGATCGGAGATCGAACCAGCCAATGGCCAGAGCTGAGCCATTGCTCTTACGCACCCACCCTCTTCCTTGAGCCATCACCCATTTCTATAAACCAAACAGACTGCAAGGTCTGTGTTTAGGGCATTCATGGATAACACAAACAAATGTCTCTGAGTTTTCCACACAATGCCCAGAACTGGCTTCAAAATAATCGTGGCCACTGATCAAATAATATGCACCTCTGTAGCATTGACAATTAACTCGGTTGGGTAATTTTAGCTTCTTTATCCAACAACTCTTGAAGTTTTGTCCATTGTTCTGTGTCTTGACTCTTTCGTTGCTTGAAAAGATTATTAATAATTGAACTGCAAGAGGATAACTCTGGAGTAATGCCCTTAGCTAACAAAGTAAGAATTACAGACTTTGCCTCATCAAGCATGGAAGCTTTTACAAGACAAGTTACCAAAGTCTGCACAGTCGCCTTGTCAGGGTCACAGCTCACTTGAAACATTTCATGAAAAAGACTGACAGCTTCAGCCATCCGTCCCTTCATACAATGCCCATATATCAGAATAGTATAAGTAACTTTATCAGGGGCACACCCTCTATCTCTATCTCGCATTTCTTCAAAAATTTGATTTGCTTGTTCAACATTCCCTACTTTGCAAAAACCATCAATAACCATATTATATATAAAACTCTTGCCAACTCTCCTTTCTTTCATCTGTTTCAAGAGATTATGAGCCTCGCTTAACCTATTCTTCTTGCAAAGCCCATTGATCATTACCGAATAAGTATACACATTAGCAACCATGCCCCGCTCACTCATCTCATTTAAAAGCATAATAGCATCATCCGTCTTCCCAGCCTTACAGTAACCATCAATCATACTGGTATAAGTAACAACATCCCTGTTCTCCATTTTCCGGAACATCGAATAGGCCTCATCAATATTACCCTCTTTGCAGAAACCATCAACAAGAACATTATGAGTCACCAAATTCGGTCTGACTTCACATTGGATCATCTCAGTGAAAACCCTCTTAGCCTCACCCAGCATCCCCTGTTTACAAAACCCTCGAATAACCGCAGTATATGAATACACATTAGGCCTACAATGCTTCAAATTCTGCATCTCCCTCAGAAGTCTATACCCTTCATCAACCCCATTAGCCCTACAGAGCCCACTTACAATCGTATTCACTGTCACATCATTAGGATTACACCTGTAACTCTTCATCATGTCTAAAACCTTAAGACACTTCCTCACATGCCCAACACTACAGAACCCCTTCACCAGCATATTAAAAGAATAAGAATCTGGGCTCACATTTTTGCAAAGTTGATATTTGAAAAACCCCAGGGCCTTGTCAATGGAGCCTTTGTCAATCAAAAAATTCAAAACCTCATTGTAACAAACCAAAGAAAGAATGCGCTTAAAATCCGGGGCTTTTCCAAAAAGTTCCAGGGCTTGGTCGATCTTACCGTCGCTCGCGAGGCTCGTGACCACTGTCATAAAAGTCTTGCACGAGATTGTGTGGCCGTCATTCTTCATGTCTTCCAGCAGCTCCCTCGCAGATTCGGTAAGCCCCGCGCGGCGCAGGCTTGAAATGAGGTGGTCATATGTGTCGGCGGTGTGCTTAAGCTTTAGGGTTTTTTTCGTAAATCTGAAAAAGTTTAGCCCTGATTCTGCATCGTTTAAGCGCGTAATCACATTCAGTGCATGTTCGGGGGTTATGGTTGGTGTTAGGTGCTTCAGGGCAGATTCTGTGTCGGGTCTCCAGGTTGGCGTTTTTTCTTGCTTCAACAGGTTGCATATTGACTCTACCACATTCAAATCTGTGCTGCTGTTATTTTCTAGGTTTTCGGCTTCCTCAGGTCGCGGGTTCGAGCCACAGAAAGGTGAAAAGGTGTGCTGGGCGTCTGCAATTTGTTTCGAAGCAGAGAAATTAATGGATAGAAACTGAGAAGAGGATGAAAACGATAGCCTCAACATTTCATATACCAGTAAATACCCTTCACAGTAAACGCCATGAGTATTCTGAAAATGAAATAGCTTTCAGGAACTGTGTTTCATCTTCATATAAGATATATACCTGAATAAAGGATTTCCGTTTACTTTTTAAAATCTAAGTCCAATAATGGGCTATAACTGGTGTGCTCATTACAGTTAAAACAAGAGACGCAGTTGCGTCATGTTCCTGCGGATTGGTAATTTGGGT